>JBBPOF010001122.1:0-12602 GCA_038091315.1 Porphyrellus cyaneotinctus | reverse complement strand
GTCCTCCTCGTCGCTCCAGTGGAACGTGATATCCGCATTATCAACGTCGTCAACCCGTTCTATGCAGCCGCATCCTTGACGTATTCAATAACGAAGAAGCTTCCACTAACCGCTCCGCTGTTCAAGCAAGAAGGTCGCAGGTCTCTCGAAACCATCATCTTCATGCGCCATCTACAGCGCGTGTTAGACGCACTTCCGTCTGGTGGTCAGGTGCCCAAAACGGACGAGACGACCGTGCGCGTAGTGAGCGACAAGGTCCAAAAGTCAAACATAGTCACTGTTTCTGTCTGTCCCGGAATCAGTCGCACAGATACCGTCGCCGCACTTTTGAAGGCTGATGGTGCTCAAACGCCAAGGTCCATCCTCGGCACAATCATGTAAGTCGCACTTGGGCGTATGTTCCCGCCATTTCTGATAGTTTGCTCCAGCTATTTCATGTCGCAACCACTCTTGAGATTGTTGACCAAATCCCAAACGGCTACAGTTCAGTCGATACTTCACGTGCTCTTCCTTCCAACGCCGTTCAAGAACTCACCAACATCCACTGCTACGACTTCCATCGAGAATGCCCCAGAGGAGGTCTTGAAAGCGGGGGCCTTGTACAGAGAATGTGCTGTGGTCCATGTACGAATACCCACGCCAGACGGCACACCTTCGGGAGGCGAACAACAGAAGGACGGACCAATGCCAGACGACAGGGAGCTAGGTGGCGTGCACGTCGGTCAATCCGTCTGGGAGACTTTCGAGGTTGCGCTGAAAGAATGGGAAAAGACCGTTCCTGCCTCTGATGCGGACGCCACTGGTGATGATACCCCATCGGTGGATGCCCCTACTAGCTCCTAGTATGACTATCCTTTGGCATGTTGCATACGTGTTGATCGGTTTGACAGATACCTCTGGCTAAACACAGTTATGACAACCCAGGGCACTCATACGATCCTGTTCTTGTTAAATGGCAAACCAGATAATTTATCGATCAACAAAAAACTACTGGTAAATATAATAAACTGATGCAAAACGTAAAAATACGTCCTCTAACCGTGAGGCCTGAAGGGCTACACATCGTCTCACAGGAAGAATCATGCATCATCATCTCGCTCCAGCGCATCGGCCACTGACTCGAGTGCTACCTTTGGCTTCAGGAGTGTCGTGGTCTTGAACTCGACTGCGTTCCCCTGTGCCACTTTCTCCGACCTCTGCAGACCTAGCGCGGTCGTGCACAGGATGGTCCCCCCTTCCGAGTCCTCCCCGTGTGCCTCGAAATTTTCCACGAGAGCGCCGTCGAACTTGTCACCTGAAGTCGCATTTGTAGGCCACAAGTCGGCCGACGTCACCTCCTCGCCCATCGCCTTGTTCAGTCGTGACGCCATCTTGACAATGTTGGAAACGCGTTCGCCGAACTTTTGCGTGAATGTGCGATAGGTTTCCTCGTAGCTCTTCGTGCATCCTGCGGCGACGAGGATGATGACGAGGGTGTCGGAGATATGAGCGACCATCGTCGCGTGGAGGTCTGTGTCCTGCAGGGCTACCTTCTGAGCATGCGCACGTGTCAAGGCACGCCACCGGCCGCCAACTGCCTGCGTTTCTATGAAGTCGTCAGTGTGTAAGCAATGCGTCGAAGAGAGTAAATTTACCTGTTTCACGGATGTCGTTGTAGATTTCTGCCAGTGGCTGTTCGGCCTGGAGGCCGTCAAAGTCCCAAGTCATGATGATCCAGCGCGAAAATTCGACCGCTGCACCCTGCAATGCGATCTGCACGAGGAGTGGGTCTTCGCTATGCAATACAGTGCCGAGAAGCTGCGTCAGGGTGGCACCCATGAGCTCGCCTATCCTGGTGCTCGCCTCCTTCATCTCGTCGGCGTGTGCGGGTTCGCGGACAAAGTCAAAGGAGTCAGAGATGAAGGCGGAGGTCTGCAGAATCTCGACGTTGAGAGCGTCGACCAGAGAGATGACTTCAGCACCAGAGAGCGTATCGGCTTTCGTGAGGTAAACCTGAGCAGCTTTCAGTTCTCGAGTACGGGCCTCGAGGAGAGTGGTGAGTTCGTCGTGCTTCGTCTGCGAGTGTTGGAGTTCATTCCGGAGGTTCTTGAGTTCGACGTCTTTGCTCTCTAGCTGACGTCTGACACCGTCACGCTCTGCTGCCAGTCGCTGGTTCTGAGAGAGCGCTTTACCCTTTTCGTCCTCCTCTCGACGCAGAGACTGTTGCGTCGCTGCCTTGTCCTCCTGCGTCCGCTTGAGCGACTGAGCGAGCGTTTTGGATTCGTCGACGGCTTTCTGGTGGGATGCCCTGAGCTGGGCGACTTCCTCTTTTAGTTTCCGGTTTTCATCCGCCGTCCCTTTGAGCGATTCCTGAAGCTTCCTCTCCCTCTCCTCCCGCACGCGTTCTCTCTCCTCCTCGTCCTTTGACTTCCCGCCTGTGAGGAGGGCCTTGATGCTTCGAGATACGCCGGGTCGGAAGATAGGCATGAGGCGCCAAAAGACCCAAGGTAGACCCGCAAATGCGATGGGAAAGATCCAGTATTTGGATGGTGTAAGCGCAAACGTCGACAAGTTCATACTAGCGATTCCTGGTTCGTTCAGGCTCGCGACGAAGTGGTACTAGCGATCGTCGGCCATTTGAAGCGCTTCAATTGTTTGGTGCGACCATGTGGCGGGGGTGCTATGGGGGCGTGTGTTTGATATGCCTCGTGTACTATGACTCGGGAATGTGTCACTCAGGAGGCCGCTCTTCCTCCTTGGAACAGACGCCGCTTTC
The DNA here is from genome assembly GCA_038091315.1 of Porphyrellus cyaneotinctus. Lineage (NCBI taxonomy): Eukaryota > Fungi > Basidiomycota > Agaricomycetes > Boletales > Boletaceae > Porphyrellus > Porphyrellus cyaneotinctus. The sequence continues at coordinate 9,847 of JBBPOF010001122.1, read as the reverse complement.
AAACACGTTGTGTTGGCGTGTTCCTTGCGGGTCGTTCGGGAACGCCTCGCGTATTTCATTTCTTCATCCGGCGTTGCTAAGCTGTGGTGAGCACCATCATCCTCACCATGCTGCTGATAGCACGACTGCGCCAGGAGACTTTTGGCTTCTGACGATAATGAATGCCGTCTCCAATTGCCAGGTTCATGCCCTGCAACGCGTTGCGCTCAGATAAAAGGCCGTCGTAGGACTCCCGAGGGCAACGGCCCACCTCACGCCATTAGCTGCCCGAGCCACCCTACAGGCGCGCTATCTCTCCTAACGACAACCAACAAACGCGATCAGGTTACGTCCTTTGCCGTCCCCTTGGCTGATTATCCAATTCGATGCTGTCCAGAAAGCCTTTCCAAGGCCGTTTACGCGGGCTCGTCGTTGCTTTTGATGTCGGTACCACGTACAGCGGTGTATCCTACGCTATTCTGGACCCAGGCGAGGTTCCAAAGATACAGGGCGTGACGAGGTACGTGCTCCACCACGTTTGTGCTGGACGTTGATTGAGGCCATGCTTCAAGGTATCCAGCACAGGAGCATGTAGGCGGCGATTGCAAGATACCGTCTATCGTGTATTATGACCAACAAGGGACTCCTCGTGCCCTTGGTGCGGAGGCGCTGCAGGATCATATCATTGAACAGGCCGAGGATGAGCAATGGGTCAAACTGGAGTGGTGCGTGTGTCAACCCTGATCTAGACCGTCCGCATGGACTAACGCAATGGATCGGTAACGTGAATAGGTGGAAGCTACACCTTCGTGCGAAACATCTGGCTGCATCCCATATTGCCGACGACGATATCCCTCCTATCCCATTTGGAAAGTCGGCTATCGACGTCCTGGCGGATTTCATGCGGTACCTCTTTCATTGTACGCAAAAATACATCGAAGACTCGCACGGCGTCAACCTCTGGAAGTCGGTCGAGAGCCGGATCGAGTACGTACTCACCCATCCGAACGGGTGGGAGGGACCGCAGCAGAAACAGATTCGACGCGCGGCCACGCTGGCGGGTCTCGTGTCGGGTTCGCCAGAGGGCCAAGATCGGGTTCATCTGTTGACCGAGGGCGAAGCGAGTTTGCACTTTTGCGTGTCGAATATTTTGGCGTCGGAGGCGCTGTCGCGGATACCTATCGTTTCGCTTGAGCTTTCTGGACAAGAGGAGGAGCAGCCACGCGAGCGGGGCGTCGTGGTTATCGATGCTGGGGGAGGAACGATCGATTTGAGCGCGTATTCAATGACGTTGTCGCCGGCGTCGTTTGAGGAAATTGCGCCTGCTGAATGTGAGTACGCAGACATGGATGTTGTGCGATCTAACTAGACGATGACCAGGTCGCTTACAGGGATCCGTGCTGGTGACGCGGAGGGCTGCCGCCCTTCTCAAAAGTGGGTTTCATGATTCGTGTCGTGGCACGCTGACGCTCATGAAACTCAAGGGAAGTTGGAAGGCTCAAAGTATTGTAGCTCCGAAATACTGAAACAGATGACGGACATTTTCGACAAGACGACCAAGCTTCGTCTCCGCAACGCCGAGGATCCCCAATACATCAAGTTTGGTACCGTCCGCGATAAAGACCCACAGTATGACATACGTTCAGGTCAGCTTCGACTCTCTGGGTAGGTTTATCTTTTCTCGTAGAGTCGGATGCTGATTTTGCTTTAGAAAGGTCGTTGCAGAACTCTTTGAGCCGTCCATCAGAGAGATTATCGACGCTTTCAGGAAGCAACAACAAGCGTCTTCAATCCCCATTACAGTAAGATAAACCACTTTGGCTTACCCCGTTCACCTTTTGACCCTTCGAAGTCTGTATTCCTAGTGGGGGGCTTTGCCGCCAGCGAGTGGTTGTTCTCAAGCCTTCGAAGATATTTTGACGCCCTGAACATCCACCTCTGCCGACCTGATAGCCATGTGTACGTCTTTGATGGCTATGCGTAAACGATAGGCTCACCTCGGGGATCAGGAACAAGGCTGTTGCGGATGGCGCGATATCCTATCACCTCGACCACCTTGTGTCTTCCAGGGTCGCAAAGTTGACGTATGGTACTGAGTGCAGCGTACCGTACAACCCATCCGACGGCGAACACCGTACGAGACAGAAGAGCATCTACCGTGGGCCGTCAGGGCAGCTGGCCCTTCCCAACGCCTTTGCGTCTATCTTGACGAGGGTGAGTTGACGGGGTATTGACTCGTCGCCACTCCTCATGCTGACACGAGACATGCTAGGGCACACGTGTTGCCGAGAAGCAAGAATTCCAAGAGACCTTTGCTATTCGTCGGTCGTCCCAAGTGGCGTGTAACTCTTTGGACATCGCCATAACGTCCTATCGAGGACCTCTGGATCAGCCCGTATGGATGGACGGCGAGCGAGGTACGTACGTTGCGCACTTCCTCGTCATTGTCTGAGCGACGCGTGTCGTAGATCAATTCGCGACGCTGTGCACCGTACGCGCGGATGTCACCAAGTTGGCCAAGTCACTCTCACAGAGACGATCGGCTGACGGAGCGTTGTACTTTACGCTGGAGATCAAAGTCATCTTGTTGTTTGGATTGACGGAGCTCGCCGCGCAGGTGAGCTGGATGGAAAATGTAAGTGTCTCTATGAATCGATTGGCTTCTTTGGCTCACATTATGGGTCATACAAGGGGATCGAAGTTCGGTAAGTATCTATCGAGTCGTGTGTCGTTTGCAAATTATTGACGAGAATACGCGAAGAACCCCCGCCGTGTTGGTGTACGATGATGCCGCATGATGGCGTTTTGGCTATAACTAGGATGTAAGATACTCATTCGCTGACTCGCATTGTAAATTGTAATAGTAGAAACATGGTGTAAAATAGACGTTAGCGCGCAGATCCGAGGCGTACGACTTGGACCAAATTGTAACCTTGACGTTTCCCTGCTAGATCGGCCCGGATGCGGCCCGGTGCTGAGTCGGGTCGGACACAAGTCGGACCTGCCGTTTTCTGTCCCCAGCCCTCAGCCTGAGCAACGTCGAATTGGCTCTGGACCGAAATCACTCTGGACAATGATTGGCAGATGGGAATTGTGTTCCTCTTTCCTGTTCTATTGTTCAGAGAAGCTTCGAAGAGCGAAGACGAATAACTTCTTGAAGAATTGAACGTCCGAGGGCCACCTCCGCGTTTGATGATTTCAGTTTAGGGGATATGGCCATTTTTCACGTCTATCTCTGGCAAAAATGTCCTCCACGCTGCTCAGCAGGGTGTTGACTGGCATGCCCACAGGTGATCCCATTATACTCAGGCTATTGCCACCTAGGAAACGTGCCAGCCAACGCCGTGGCGAGTGCCTCGCGAAGGGTAAACACATCAATTCTCGATCATCATACATGATGCACCCCACCCCAACATCGTGATCGCCGTGTGCCTCACCTGGCAAAGGCACGTTCACGGTACACGTCACGACGTGCGGTTACAGCTGGGGCCTTCCCTTGTTCCTATCTCTATGTCATTGAACTTTGTTTCAGGGTTATCCGGGTGCTCGTAAGTAATTTGACCATTCTACATGGATGGTCGGCCCGCAGTCGAGGGAACACATGTGCACTGGATTATAAGTTCGACATCGCCTCCATATTAAGCCACATAGCCTCACTTGTCTGCACCTGGAACATTCTCATCATGTCTGCACGGGAACCGTACGTGGGCCTGTCCCGCAAGTTGGTATTGGCGTTCGACATCGGCACAACTTTCAGTGGGGTTTCCTACTGTATATTTGATCCAGGCGAGATTCCGAACATACATGGGGTCGCAAAGTAAGCGATTTGATAACAGTCTGTATCAGAATGGGGTTCTTATCTCATGCGCAGATTTCCGGGTCAAGAAAGTACTGGTGGCGACAGCAGGATCCCATCCATAATGTATTATGACAAGACGGGTTCGCTTCGCGCAGTCGGTGCAGAAACCCAGCAGAAAGATATCGTTAAACTAGCTACAAGCGAGCGGTGGGCGAGGCTCGAATGGTGAGGAAAGTTCATCTGTAAATACCGCTTCTGATGCGCCCTAGGTGGAAGCTCTATCTCCGCGCAAAACACCTTGAGGCATCTCATTTTACTGATTCCGACATTCCCCCTCTTCCTGAGGGAAAGACGGCCGTGCAAGTTCTAGGCGACTTCATGGGTTACTTGTTCAAATGCGCCAAGGAGTATATCACAGAAGCCCATACCTGTCTTTGGGAGTCCCTCGAGAAGGATATCGAGTTCGTTTTGACGCACCCAAATGGATGGGAAGGTATGCAGCAACAGCAGATTCGACATGCTGCTGAGCTTGGCGGGCTTGTTCCCGCTGGGGAGGAGGGCCAGTCGCGCATTCACCTTCTCACAGAGGGAGAAGCAAGTCTTCATTTTTGTGTCACCAATTTGCTGACATCGGATGCGTTTGATGCGACTCCCATATTATGTTTGGAGGAGGAGGAAGAGGAGGAGGTGCCACCGGAACCGGAATCGGACCGTCAAGGCGTCATTATCATCGACGCTGGAGGCGGGACCGTCGACCTTTCCGCATACTCTATGAAGCTTTCTCCTTCGTCGTTCAAGGAAATTGCACCCGCCGAGTGTGAGTTCACAGCTTGCTAGACTTCTGTGGCTAACGATAAATATGGACGTAGGTCGACTTCAGGGATCCGTTTTCATCACGTATCGTGCCCATGCTTTCCTGAGAGGTTAGTCATGTTATCTTTAGAAAGCTCTTCCTAATACAACTCCCAGCTAAACTCGCCAACTCGAAATATGGAAGCGAGGAGACCTTGTATAATATAACGGAAATATTTGACAAGACCACTAAAGTGAGATTCCGAGACGCGGACGAGCCGCAATATATCAAGTTTGGTGGCGTGCGAGACAAAGATCCTGACTATGACATTCGATCTGGCCAACTCAAGTTGTCTGGGTAAGCGTTGTCACGAATTCGAGATCTATTCCAAACAAAAGAAATAGGCAGGATGTAGCGAAGCTCTTCGAACCTTCAGTGGAAGAAATCATCGCAGCTTTCGAGCAACAACGGTCGGCTGCTTCAGCACCAATTGCCGTAAGTTCACGCACTCTTCTGCGGCACGCCGTCACTCATCGTTGGGATTAGAGCGTGTTTCTTGTTGGTGGCTTCGCGGCCAGCGACTTTCTGTACGCGAGGCTCATGGAACACATGAGTAATCTTGACATCACCTTTTGTCGTCCTCGCCAACACGTGTAAGGCTCGTTGTAAATGCAGCGGTCATCACTTGAATGATTCCTATTAGCAACAAAGCTGTGGCAGATGGGGCCGTCTCGTTCTTTATTGACCATCTCGTGTCGTCTCGGTCCGCAAGATTCACCTACGGAACCATGTGCAATGCATTATACAATGAACACGATCCCGAGCACGTTGCGAGGATAGATAGCGCGTTCGAAGGCGTGACTGGTTGCCTAGAAATTCCCGGTGCCTTTGAGTCTATTCTCAAGAAGGTCAGCCATCCTGGACTACTCTACAATGCTTTCGCTGACAGATCGGGTTCGCGCGAAAGGGCACTGAGGTGTCGGAAGAGCAAGAGTTCAAGAAACCATTCACCATTGAAGAGTTTGACCTTTCTCATTGTGGTAGTATCCATGTGGACATCGTAGCCTACAGAGGACAACTCTCGGATCCCTGCTGGGTGGACACAGAGCGCGGTAAGATTGTAGCAAACTAGTCATAGCTTGCGGTCACTTACCCCTCTGTTTTGGAAGATTCTTACACGACATTGTGCTCCGTGCGTGGGGACACGTCGAAGCTCATCAGGAGCATGCAGCCTCATCACCTTCCGGATGGTGGAGGAACTTACTATTCCATTCTGTTTTACGTTGTGCTGCTCTTTGGTCTGACAGAGCTCAAGGCGCAGATCAGTTGGATGGATAATGTACGTTTTTTTGGTGGCTCTATTAACGTCGGCGTTCGGGCTAACTGCGCCTTCCTCTGCTTCAGGGAGTGGAAATGAGGTAAGTAGACAAATAGCGGGGTCCATCCTACTGGCTTACACTTTGCAGGAGCCCTGCGTCGGTGGTGTACGAGGACACCATGTTCGTGGAGCGATCATGATCTGGAGCTCCATGCAAGACATTGAGAGTTACTCGATGTATATACTTCGTGCGAACCTGGTCGGTGTACTGTACTTTCTCTACTTTGTGTTTCGATTGTGTTGACTAAGTGTCAACTTCCCAATGCTTCCCATCCATTATTGGCACGACAACTGGCACTAATCATCTGACCGTTTACGAGGACGATCCGGTGGAGTTTGAACTATCAGAATGTGATGGAGCAAGCCTCACGTTTAATATGTGATTGAGAACCCCCCTCGAGTTCCATCACATGCTGTGGTTGCGACTTCTGATCGCATCTTAGCCTAGTAAGCGTTAACGCAAGGCCTCATGTCCGTCTGTGGCGGCATGCGTTTCGTGGGTACGTGGACCTCCCAACCTTCCTTGTTTTCAGATCCCTCCCATAGATATTAGCTCACGACATGCCTCTCAACGAACCGTACCGTGGTCTCTCTCGCAAGTTGGTGCTTGCTTTCGACGTTGGTACGACGTACAGCGGAGTCTCATACTGCATCCTCGATCCTGGAGAGGTTCCAAAGATCCTCGGAGTTTCGAGGTGGGCAATCTTTGTGGGGAAGCGTGTGGCACTGGTATAACTGCTGAATCATTCAGGTATCCTGCCCAGGACCACGTCGGAGGTGACACCAAGATACCCTCTATCTTGTACTATGACCGTCAAGCCGTCGTGAAAGCCATCGGCGCTGAGGCGCTGCAGCAGCATATCATTGACCAGGCCAAAGAAGAAGGTTGGGTTAAAGTCGAATGGTGAGCTCTGAAAAGTGATGACTCTTTGCCGTTCCTGTGTTTACGGAGATGCTACAAGGTGGAAGCTTCACTTGCGGTCAAAGCATTTGACATCGTCACACATCAAAGACGAAGACATTCCACCCCTTCCCAAGGGAAAAAGTGCTGTACAAGTGCTCGCTGACTTTATGCGATATCTCTTCAGCTGCGCTCGTACCTATATCATCGAATCTCATGCCAGTGGCGATTCTATGTGGAAGTCTATGGAGAACAACATCCAATTCATTCTCACCCATCCGAATGGATGGGAAGGACTACAGCAACAGCAGATTCGCAACGCTGCCAGGAATGCTGGGCTGGTTTCTGCCAAGAAAAAGAATTCGGATCGGATTTGCCTACTTACGGAAGGGGAGGCTAGTCTTCACTTCTGTATCACCCAGATGTCGGCTTTAGATTCGCTTTCCAATCTCCACATTGATAACCCGGACGACCTTGAGGAGGTAGAGGAATTGCAACATCAAGGGGTCGTCATTATCGATGCTGGAGGCGGTACCGTCGACTTGAGTGCATACTCTATTCGGCTGTCGCCACCAAGAGCAATCAAGGAGATCGCACCTGCCGAATGTAAGACTTTCGCGATTCGAATACTTTCTATACTACGTTATCTCCTACAGGCCGCCTTCAAGGATCGGTTTTTGTCACACAGAGAGCGCACACATTCCTCAAGGGTATGTAGTCTTTCTTATCTGAGGATCTTGAAAGTAATAATTCTATCGCAGCCAAACTTGCCAACTCGAAATACGGATCACCTGACATCGTCCAGCAGATGAAAGAGGTTTTCGATCAGACCACGAAAATCAGGTTCCGTAATGCTAGTGATCCACAGTACATCAAGTTCGGGGCCGTACGAGACAAGGAACTCCAGTATGGTATTCGCTCTGGCCAGCTCAAGTTGGCGGGGTAAGGGCGCTAATTATATGCATTCCATAGTACTGACCTGGACAATCGTACAGAGAAGACGTCGCAAAATTCTTCGAGCCCTCCGTAGAGGCGATTGCTGATGCCTTCGAGAAACAAAGACAAGCAGCAGCGAAGTTGCAGATCCAAATCAAGGTAAGTTTCATTGCGTCTGTACGAGGCTTACTGATGATTTGCCAATAGCATGCTTTCCTAGTCGGCGGTTATGCCGCTAGTGATTTCTTGTACCGCAGTCTTCAGTTACACCCAGCATTTTCTGAGGTACAATTATCCAAACCCCCGAGCCACGTGTACGTGTTGCATCGATGGAGCTCTGTCGTACTCATCTCTTTTCAGTAACAAGGCCGTTGCGGATGGCGCTGTGTCTTCATATATCTCTCCTCTGGTCACTTCGCGAACATCAAAGTACACATACGGCATAGCATCTACTGCAATATACAATCAATCCTGTGCTGATCACCGGGCGAGAAGATTCACTCGATATACTTTACCTTCGGGAATGACAGTGCTGCCAAACGCATTCGCATCGATTCTCGAGAAGGTATGTGCCGCTGAATGATCGCCAGTGTTGGTTCAGTCTTGTGGTAGGGAGTCCAAGTTTCGGAACAAGAAGAATTCCGACAACAATTTGTTGCGGAATGTACTACGCGTTCTGAGCTGAACATGTTGAACGAGGCCATTCTTGCATACCGAGGGAATGAAGAAGATCCCCAATGGATGGATACTGAGCCCGGTAATGTGTCGTGACAGGGTGTAAAACGTGGATTACTGATGGGTGGCCCCCAAATACATTGTAGCATGCTTCACGAACTTGTGCAATATCGTTGCTGATACCTCCAAGCTTGTTCCCTCTCTGCAACCGCAAGTGGCTTATGACGAAACCGTCTATTATCGGTTGGATTATGAAGTCATTCTTCTTCTTGGGCTCACGGAATTGAGAGCGCAGATAAGTTGGATGCACGAGGTCCGTCTTGTCATTGCGCCACCATCGAGTGACCTGTATTACTTACACGAGTGTCCAGGATGTGGAAAAAAGGTGAGAACACGCAGTCAATTCAAATAATGATATAGTCTCTGACGCGACCGGGATGAGGGCAGAAGTCCTGCTTCGATCGTGTACAGCGACTGATCATTACTATTGACTGCTTGTATTCATCGTTCTTTCGTTACCGTGTACTATCAGCATGCTATTTACCGCCCAAATCACCTGTTTTGTACATCATTCTTTCGTGAATGCTGTGGTCACGAGGCAGTGCGACACGACACATCAATCTTGGGTCCAGGTCCAGCGTGGTGGAGCCAGTCCCTGATATGAATGCGGGCGACTGGTGGGTGGTCAAAGTTCGATGGGGATGTGTACTAATCATCGTCACGTGTGTCAACCTTCTTGGACTAAATCACCCGCTACGTGGGTGAAAACAGGTTAACGCATGGCACCCACGATTCTCTCGTGTCCGTCCAGCATGACTTGGGCTTCAAGGCCTCAACTTCTCAACTTCCCCAGTTAGCACAGCGACGCCATGCCCTCCCGCGAGCCATATCGCGGCCTCTCTCGCAAGTTAGTGCTTGCTTTCGACGTTGGTACCACATTCAGCGGAGTCTCGTACTGCATACTCGATCCTGGAGAGGTTCCAAAGATTCTCGGAGTCTCGAGGTACAGTAAAACGTTGAGCATTTGAAGCGGGCGGTGCTCAGATGGCTCATTCAGGTACCCTGCTCAAGAGCATGTTGGAGGCGATAACAAGATACCATCTATCCTATATTATGACCGTCAAGGTGTCGTGAGAGCCGTCGGCGCCGAGGCGCTGCAGCAACACATTGTCGATCAAGCCGAGGAGGAGAACTGGGATAAACTCGAATGGTAAATTCAGAGGAGTCACCTCTTTTCCGTTCCTTTGTTTACATGCACCCCATTAGGTGGAAGCTTCACTTGCGAGCAAAGCATCTTGCATCGTCGCACATTAGAGACGAAGACATCCCACCCCTTCCCCACGGCAAAAACGCCGTCCAGGTGCTTGCTGATTTCATGCGGTATCT
>JBBPOF010001121.1:0-12614 GCA_038091315.1 Porphyrellus cyaneotinctus | reverse complement strand
GCAATTTGCAAATGTCGTGCCGCCTCAGATGTTGGAACTAACTCCCCCTCGCGCCCACCGAGTATTCGTTTCAGCGTGAAGCTGCCCAGGGCCCAGGCTAGTAGATACTACCGCATATCGAGTTGACCAGACTTTGGACCACCTGATAAGTTCACAGGCTAAAACCTTTGCCTCCAAACTTTGGTATTAGTAACATTCGTACGTATCAGGAGGACCTGACGATGTAGATTTTCACAGCTGTGGGCAACGTACGCTACGGAATTCCTTGGAACTTGCGTGAGTCGAATGGCTCGACAACTTCTAGTGTTACAGTGCTCTGACGTTGGTCTCCTTGGCAACAAGAAGGTCTGGGATCTCGGTATGCTAGAACTTTTCTCGGCTACGTGTCAGTGATAGACAAGAGGCAGCCAACGATTCATAGCGCATCGGCTTCAGCGACTGAACTAGCATGCCTTACGAACAGATGACTGGGGCCATGCACAATATATGGCATCACTGGCTCGGCCCGAGAAATCCTTCCTTCCGAGGCGATCCGATCTTCATGTCCGCTATGGTTTCTTGGTGAAATGCGCATTTGGGATGCTTTCACACGGTGTCGACCCACCCAACCTCAAAAGAATACCGGCCGAGTAGAATTTCACTCTGAGACGGTCGGTCCACATGGAATGTGTTCCATAGCGATCCGCAAACCTCGTTGTGTGGTGTGGCCCTTGTGGGTTGTCAGTCGCGGTACTGTTGCGCTTCTCCATGTGATCCCATGTTACAACTAATTTTACTATCGGCTACATATGCGTGTTTCACTGGTGCCACACTCCGCTCACTCCTCACACACCATGCAAAACTCAGTTGAAGATATAGAACCGCTTAGCCTTTCTGGGCAACCATTTTTGTAAACACGATTTTGGGATTAACACCAATTCCTTGGACCATCTGCAGAACTCGCATAATGTTCCCTTCCCGCGCGTTCTGTCTTCGCTGACTTTCATTATCCTTACTGCCGTGAACGCGAGTCCTGCCACTCACGACACCGGCAAGGGTACTCTTAGCTTTGCAACAAATATTTATGAGCACGGAATCCACAGCATCGCTAACAGGGACTGGGCTCGTGCACAACAGATTGGACAGTTAGGCGCGTCCTCTGTCGGTGCCACGAACAACATAAATGGCGTCTATGTCGCTGAGGTCGGGGTTGGGTTCCCTGAAACCAAGTGTATGTAGATCAGTCGACACTGTGGACACGAGCATTGCAAGCTGAACATCGAACAATCATAGAAACGCTTGTAGTAGACACTGGAAGTTCCAACATATGGGTAGGTGCTATGAAACCATATGTCAAGGCCAACACCAGTCACGACACTGGTCATACATTTGTATGTCTTTATCTTCTATCGAGCCTCGTGCCTGTCTTCCCAGTGATCATAGCATATGGATTTCGGTCTGGCGAATGTCACCGGAGAAGAATGGATCGATACTGTCACGCTCTCTCGTGACCTGGTCATCCACCAACAATCCATTGGTGTGGTACACCAGTCCAGCGGATTTTCTGGGCAAGGTTTTGACGGTATTCTCGGACTTGGTCCTGCCGACTCCACGCACGGTACCGTCGATGGGGTGGGCATAGTCCCGACGGTGATGGACAATCTTTACTCCCAAGGAACGATCTCAGAGAAGGTGCTCGGGATCAAATTTGTCCCATATTGCGAACCTGATAGCGGTGGAGAGCTCGCATTTGGAGGTTACGATGCAACCGCTACGACTTCGCCCATAGTCTACGCTTCGCTGACGACGGGGAACAAAGCATCTGCTCTCTGGGGCATCGACCTATCAGTCAGTTATGGTGAAGACATCATTATGCCATTAACCTCGGGTGTTGTCGACACTGGCACCTCTTTGATCCTCCTCTGCACTGGTAAGTGATATCCCCAGATCGATCAATAGATATCGCACGCTGACATTTCTTATCACCGTTTTCCCAGATGCATTTCAGGCATACCGCTCCATGACTGGCGCTACCTATGACAATGCAACCCAACTCTACAAGATCACCCGCGATCAGTACAACAAATTGCAGCCACTCACGTTCCACATCGGGGGTGAACCATTCGTGCTGACGCCTAATGCACAAACCGTCCCTCGTTCGCTCGGCACTGTCATGGGTAGTATTCATGACGCGATCTACCTCTCTGTCCTTGACATGGGAGACATCGCTGGCCACTTGGGGTTCGACTTCATTCTTAGTTACCCGTTCCTGTACGTCCGCATCCCTCTTTGGTGGGCCTAAAGATCATCGGTGTGTACTTACGCGTCTGGGATTATAGTGAACGTTACTACAGCGTATACGACACTACTAACAAAAGGGTCGGCTTTGCCGCTACCCCCTACACTAATTCCGAATGTAATTAATCTTTACGGTGAACTATTTCAAGTTGTTGGGCCATGGCTCTCCACTCAAGATCAACGCCATGGAACCCTTTTGATCTCACGCTGGGTGGTTGGTGTGTATTCGAACCACATTGGCCTGTGACACGAGGTCAGAATGAGAAAGGAAATGCACTGAGGATGGAATGGGTTGAGGGAAGAAACTCGACGGCGGTCGACGACGTGATGGGGGAGCGTGGCAATCAGTGTTGGACGGATCTGTCTGAGCGACGATGCACCATGCCAGATTCTCTCCTCCTCATCTTCCCGAACCTGACGCGGCGCGAAATATCAGCCAGGTCGTTGTTGCCTCTTGCAGTGTTGTTCGCTTGGTACTAGGAAGTCTCCCCACCCCCACTCGCTTTTTTCCCAGCTTGCAACCACTGCCAACCAGTCATCAGCATGACTTTGCCCCTTTGCTGTTTTCACAGCCAATCCCTGGATAGGACTTGAGGCTGGTAGCTGACAACCTTAAATGGCCTTGGATGGGATTCGGATGGGGTAGCAGTAGTCCCCTGACGAGAGCTTTCATAGTCCCCTTCCCATTCCCCCTTACCCACCACTGCCTGTACTGTACACGGTTTTGCTCGCCGTGACCTGGCCCTAATCCAGGAGAAGGGCACCCGCCGGACAGGCAAGTGGGAATGACCACCTGAGTACCCCTCTTTTGCATACAGACCTACAACTGGCCCCAGTTCTCCCCCGAACGCGTGCTCATCTGGCACACTCATCACAGTATCCTGAGCCAACACCGCTACTTCTCGTCTTGTGGTGGTCCACTCACTTCACGGTCTCGTCCAACTCCTCAGGCCTCAGGGTATGCCCCGCGCTGCGCCATTTTTGCATCTTCTTCGACAGGCCCACCTTAGACATGTCGTATCCCCAAAGACATTTTGGTGTTCATCTCATCAAATCACCATTGGAAGCACGTGTTTGTCACCATCAGGTTTTCTCCCCGTTTATTGATGACTTGGAGATGTGACGAAACCTGGAGATGTGACGAAACCTGGCAATTTACGTCTGTGGACTTCGCAGATACCATTTTTTGGTTATGTGGTATCCTACGTAAGCGGAGGCATGCAGGATGCACCACTGAAACCCAAATTTATTCACAGAGCAATAGATCTGAGTTACAAACCCCAAAATTGGCACAATCTGATAAAATATGCCATCTGGTTTGATAACTCACTTGTATGTGTATACATCACTATCCTCCTTTTCCAATTGCACCAATGTGCCAAGGCTCCTTCCCATCCTTGTGCTGGAGGGGGCGGCATCCTAATATATTTTGTTTGAGGATATTTGTTATCATCATGTGATCTACTTTAAAACTCAGCCTAACTTTATCCCTCAAACCCTCCAGCAGTGGCTGGCTTGTTGACAAGCACTGTGGAAAGTAGAATACATGAATTTCAGCGGCAGATTAAGTGCATATTGAGCTGGAGTTCAAAGGATACTCACATGGATATCATTGGAAAAAAATCTGCTGAAGTGGCATTGATCCACTCTGAATTTCAGAGGGTTTTTCCACTGAATTTCCCCGAACTATCAATTCATTGTTACAGCTTATAGCCGTGAAGTTCAGTCAAATTTTCCACCGACTTTCGGTGGATTAGAATTTGGCGAGGTGGATGAGGGTCGGAAAGCGGGCACAGAATAGGATGGCGATGGCGTCAAGGAGAGTTGGCGGACGTCTGATGATTTGAAGACACGTCCTCGAGGGGACGGGGGCGACCAAGAACCCGTTTGGCAACGAACGGGAACAGGGGGGTGTTGAGGGATAGAGAGGTCGCCCATGAGTTTATGGCGCTGTGCCTCCATATGAGGCAGCGCTCGTGACCAGCGCAGAGCTATTGGGATACCGACTCCATGTACATCAGCTCCTCCTCGAGCTCATGGCTATCGACACCCACTCGGGCGAATGCAACCCGCCATCGAGCCAGGGCCTGTTCACATCTCCTCCTCTTGTTCATCTACCTCATCCTCGTCATCGCCATTGACCACATCCATCTCCGTCTTCTGCTCCTGGTCCTGTCGTCAACGTCGTCGTCACGGGGTACGCACAACGACGTGATTTTCGTGGCCGTCGTGTGGAGGGGGTCCATGTCCACTGGCGGACGCAAGCTTCACTGGCACGGTCTCATCCAACTCCCGAGGACGTGCCCGTACTGCACCATTTCGCATCTTCTTCGACACGCCCACCTCTGCACGCATTCCGGAGGGCATGGATATATTGTATCCCCAACGACAGTTTGAGTGTGTTCATCTCGTCGCATCACCGTTAAAAGCAGACATCTTTATTGGTGTGGTGCACATGTTTGTCGCCCTGTTTGTTGATGGCTTGGAGGTGTGTCGAAACTGGGCCACGGACGAATGTAATGCAATTCCCGGATAGCGTCTAAAACGAATCCAAAGCTAGAACAAGGGTGCCCGTGGTTTGGTTCAACGTCACGGTCGCAGTCTGCTTTTCGACGATATCAAAGCGAGGATGTTGTAGGGCGGTCGTACTTATTACATGTTGGATGGAATATGCGTCAATTACTGTTACAGTATCATGCCTAAAACAATAGAAGGTACTCATCCGAGTCAGTATGTGTGCTTCGTGAAGACAATGCATATATACAAATGTGTGGTCCGTTCCAATACTATAAGAGAAATATCCCAAACTGCGCGACTACCCCATATATCAAACCACCTCACTGAGGAGATGTACCTTCTCCTCGCTCGGGCTGCTTTCCTTTGTCCACGGTGGGTGTACCTGAAGGGGGAAGATAAAGTAACGATTGCAGGTTAGTTGTGTCGATACCTACCATGCAAGATAGCCAACGTTGAGAGTCACCTGAGGTATCATTAGCACCAGACCTAACCTGCATTTGCAATGTGTCTGAGGATGGAGAAGGGGTCACGGTCGGTGCCAGTGGCTGAGTCAGGGGCAATGGGTGTTCCTTTCACGTGGCTGATCCAGCCTCCAAGGTTTCCGAGTATCTTGACATTGATCTCGCCATTCGCTGCGCGTGTCGTGACCCGGACATAAAGCATATCGAGTTGGAACCACATGATGCCAAGCAGCAGAAGAGGAAGATAGCCGAATGCACCATGTTTGGAAGGCAGATCGTAAATCTGCTCCGCTGCCCAGCGACGTGAGTAGAACATATGGCACGAAAGGGTGAACATACTGAAGTCATTGGGGAGGCGGTACAACACGTACATGACCTCCCACATGAAGATTGCATGCAGCGACAGACGGAACAGCAGGGTGAGCGAACTCCTCATCTGTGCTGCAAGGTACCCAAAGAAGACGACGAGCCATGAGATACATGTTGAGACGGCCCAGCATATAGCGAGATGTTTGGCTTGCTTGGAGGAGTCGAGAAAGAGGGTGGTAGGGATGGTAATCATGGCATATATGACCATGACCAGAATGAAGTCGAGTAGCATGCAGAGGCTCTGTTCTGACATGATGGCTGACCCCCTATTCACTGATCACTTCGTTCCGTGGGAACATTGCGTCATAGAGACTCCGTTCCTCATGTCGCTCACTCTTTCGTCTTCTCTTAGAAACGACACCAATCCAACTCGGAACTCAACGTCAACGCCCGCATCGCCATGGTTCTCCACCGTCAATGCTGAACGATGCAAATGGAAAGATATTTGCGTCCGAGACCTCGTTTGCCTCGAGTTAGATGAATTCATTCCCACAGATATCATGCTCATTTCTTCTTCCGAACCAGAGGCCTCTGTACGGGTATGTCTCCATTCTCCTGTCGTAGCTTTCTCACATTCGCAGCGAAACTAACACAAGCATTCCCTTTTACCGCACAGCTCACTTCACCTACCCTCGTCACGTCCCTACATGGTTCTCTCCGTTTCAGAACAATCCAATAATTCCCTGTACACTTACCAGGGAACTCTGGAGCTCCTTTCTGATGCAGGCGTCCCTCGTCAAATCCCACTCGGTTCAGAATAAATGCTCTTGCGTCGCAAATGTATGGCATCGTTGTATTTACCGGTCACGAAACAAAACTCATGCGAAACACGACGTGAGTCAGCCATTCTCGCTCATGTGTTTTTGACATCATTGATGTTTCATAGAGCTGCGCCGATCAAGAGGACCAATGTACACATCGTATTTCTCTTTGGATTTCTCCTCGCCTTGTCTATCGGTTCCACTATAAGTGCGAGCTTCCATTCGGCGAGTCGTTTGGCATTATCTTCCCGCTCTCGTTCACGCCTCGGATCAGTGGGTTATTTCCAGCTCAGAATGGTACCTCTTTGAATCCAACACGTTTTTTCGGGTAGTGGCGCGTCATCCCGTTCTAGCGAGTCGACCAGCCAAGACGTTTGTAGAAGGACTCGTGTGATCAAGTCTGTGAGATCGATCCATACTGACCCGATCACGACAGACATACTGACATTCCAGAGGTGAGAGATGGCAAGATGCAATTCCAGACGAGCAGTCCGGACGAGGCCACGCTCGTGACCGGCGCCGAGGTGTTGGGATATCAATTCCACGTAAGTCAGGATCGCGTGTCGTCTCCTGACCGTGGTCGTAGACTCGGAACCCCAAGGGCAGACGATCGAATGGCAGATTTTGAACGTCTGCGAGTTCAACTCGACGCAGAAGAGCATGTCGTCGGTCGTTCGTGCGCTGGACGGCACGATCAAGCTGTACACCAAAGGCGCGGACACGGTAATTCTCAAGTGACTGGGCAAGCATCAGCTGTTTGTTATCCCATCTCGAGGCTCTGTGCACTCCCAACATGGACACGCAGCAGAGCACTTGTTTACAGCACTCAGCTGGCGGCAAAGCAAATGGAGTTCCTTCTCCAGCAACTCCCGCTGCTTTTCTCATTGGTAATGGTAATGGTGGCCGGTTCACAGTGGTGAGAGCCCAACTTATGTCGGGAAATTTACAAAGCTATGTTGCGTGTCCACTGGACCAAAATGTATCCCCTCACAGCTACAGTTCTACTCGGGCCTCTATCCAAACATTTCTCTATATCTATGGCGTACATAGCGTCCAGTCCAACGGATCCTATTTACATCGAAAAAAAGAAACCCCACTACCCGATCCGACGCTCAATTTACAGAGGGAGCCAACCCTAACCTCTCTCTACATATCTTCACAACAGCCTCAGCATTCAATGGTATACTATTCCCCTGGAACCCTTTGGGATAGTTGACCTTGGGCAGTTCGGGATGCGTGAACGTCCTGTCACATTCGAGCACGGCGGCGAGGTATCAACATCAACGGGACGTCACAAAGCAAGGCGCGTTCACGTACTTGTCGTTCCAAACACCATAATGCACCATCCCGAGTGCTCGCGACGTGTACTCGTAGTCGCGTGCGAACCCTTGGGGGTAAAAGAACTCGATCACCGTCGTTTGTGGGGTCGGCTTCATCCACACGAGCGCTGTCAACCCGTTTCCATGCAAACCCATCATGATCTAGCCAAGACAAAAACACGGACCGCGCCGCAGGTCGATCAGACGCATCTCTGCGATCGCAAAGCATGTTATGCACGCACCGTCGTCCGCGCAGCGAGCTTGAGCTGTTCCGCATGTGTGAGCTTGTCCATGCTCACAACATTCACCTCAATCCCATGTTCATCGCGTAGCTTGTACAGCGCCTCCACGAGTTTCTCGTGGTCCTCCTGAATCAACTTTCTTCGATTCCATTCCTGACGCGAAATATAGGTGATCACCGGCGTCGTTGGTTGATCCATATCTTCGTCTAGCCCACTAAACTTGGCCACGGCACCCCGAACGACGCTCCACCAATGCTGGCTTCCCGGGAGCGCAAACGGCTCGGACGCGATGCGGCCCGTACGTTTGAAAGAGTCACCTTTCATCGTCGCCGAACGATCCGAAAAGATGACTCGATCCAGGATGACAGGCCGTCCTATTGCCGCACGGTCCTGCCAGTCTGCCGAGTATTCGGCGGTGACAGAGGGGAAGGCGCTGCGGAGGACCCATTGGTTCATCGACGCGTAATCGCGCCAGTTGTCAGCGTCCGTGTGGCTGAACCAGATGTGGCGCAGGGAGGGAAGCATCGATGATCCGTTGGCGGAGATGGAAGGGTCCAATGAAGAGTACGTCCGCCAGAATCCAAAGAAGAGCTCGGCTGACCAATGGTAGTAGTGTGCGATGCTGAGAAGAGTGTAGTGATGTTAGTGAGGTCGCGCATCCAACTATTATAATCGACGTACAATTGGGGTGGATCGTTGATAATCCACTGCGTCGAGCGTTAGAAGGGGCGTGTTCATAGTGGTCAAACGACGCACCGTAGTCCCGTCCACGAGATCCGCACCCGTTCCAAACAGTCGCTCTGCCTCATCGACCGTGATAACACGAAATTCGTGGTCAGTTGGCAAACGGGCTGCGACAGCCTCCGCGCCATTCTGTATCTTGAGGCCGGTCGACGTGATGGTATTGCGATCTGGAACGGATTCTGGGTCGTCAGAGACAACAAATACGGTTCCATTGAGTACAAAGAGGTTGTCGAATACCGTCCAGCCTGGGATGCAAGACTCAGTGATAAATGGGTCTGGGAAACAGGCGGCGCACCTGGGACATGGGAAACGACGTCGGTCAGTGGTACTTGCTTGGGAGCCCATGTGACGCGCGTGCGCCAACGCTCTGATTCGAGGGTTGGGGCAGGTTCGTTTTGCGAAGAAGGCCCTGGATTAGGGTCGTTTTTCTGGAAAATCTTTTCCGGAACTAGGCGTGATTTGCGTGAGTCCCGAACACCAATGCCCGCTCCAGACAATGAAAACAGTGCCAGGAGTAAGAGAGCGAGGAGCAATAGCTCGCGTCTTGTTGGCGCCGAGGCTGTGGACTTGAGCATCTAGTATCAAGGTTAGATGGAGCCAGTCGAGTAAGTAATTAAGACGAGCAGCAAGCCAAACTCAGCAAAATTTACAGCAGATGCTAGCTTGGCGTTGTGTTCAAGTTGAGTGAGCCGGCGACGTGACAGTGGACAAGCAGGTGAAGGTCAAAAACAGGGGGGCCAATCACTTTATTTGGATAGTAACCCTCCGTTCGTTTATGCGATTTCATATCCGGCCCCATATAATATTAAAATACATAGGGTGGTCGACAACTTTTTGTAGATTAGTAACCCCCCCCCAAGACGATGAAATATCGACCAACTTACCTACACGAAGGGTTTTCAAAACCGTTCCCTCAAGCCAGCGATGGGCCTCGCAGGCCGCAAACAAAAACAACGCATCCCCGCCGATCCTCGGAATCTCAGCTGGGCTGACGGTAAACCCCCCATCATCATTGGCACGATCACACTGACGTCGCACGACAGACGCCTCTCGCTTTGGTCTCACCTATCTCTCCAAGTTTGGCTGGGATGCATCCAAAGGTCTGGGATCCTCGGGAGATGGGATGAAATCGCACCTCAAGGTCCAGCGAAAACTCGATATGATGGGCATTGGCGCACAACATCAACGAGATCCCAATGGTATCGCGTGGAAACAGAACAACGACTTTGAGGCGTTGCTGAAGCGACTGAACGAAAGTGCAGGGCAAGGTGAGGGAGCGGAAGGCAAAGGGGTGCATGAGACGGTGTTGGACAGTGCGTTCGTGCGTGCACAGGAGGCCGTAGAGAAGGAGTCTCCTGTGACGACAAAGAAAAGGCAACACGAGGACGGAAGCGATGCAGATGCCAGCGAAAACACAGGGAAGAAACAAAAGAAGGAGAAGAAGAAACGCCGAAGATCAAGTCCTGACCCCGCTACCTCGTCAACACTTTCCTCATCAAAGCCGCAATCCGATCCAATACCCAAATCACGTCCGATGGCGTAAGTCGTCGTTCACACACGCCGATTCATCGCTCTCATCCTCTTCGGTTCTGGTAGTCATCGTGCGCGCATACGGGCCGCAAAACACCTGGCAAGCAAATCCGCATCAGCCATCGCAGAGATCCTCGGCATCGCTCCCTCTTCGTCCGTCTCCACATCGACGTCCCCCGCACCCACAACTCCGTCTACGCCCTCGCCTACGCTGATCCCTCAGCCCCCTCTCTCGCTCGATAATCTGACGACGTCGACCAAGAGCGTTGCAGATTACTTCAAGGAAAAACTCGCTCGTTCTTCCACGTCGGCTTCCCCTGGGTCATCATCGGCACCCTCGGTATCTGTTACACCTAATGTTGACGCTGCTACGTCAGGGCCTGAATTTCCCTTACCCGACGGTGAAGGTGAGCGGCCACGACAAGGCATAGGCTGTCGGGCTCCTGCCGTTCCCTTTCCCTCGCAGATCCCTGAAACGGGATCAGAGGTCGACAGTAATGTGACAGCGAAAAAACGCCGGAAGGCGGAACACAAGGCTGAGAAACGGAGACGACGAGAGACCGGCGACGCGGAAAACGTCGAGAGTACGTCCAAGGAAAAACGCCATAAAGCGCAGTCTCCTCGGTCCAACGATAACGACCACGCCATCACGGAGAAAGAGTACGAGCACGACACTCCGAGTGGTCCTTTACCAACACCCAAAAATCAATCAAAGCAGGAACGCGTTAGACGACGTTGATCTAGTAGTCTACCTGACGTATTGACAGAAGCACTCCTGTCCCATGTACATACCCTACACGCGATAGATTATTCAGTGTGCATGTACGCACGTGAGCGAACGGAGCAGTCGCCTGTTGACCAGCACAATGGTGGCGACGACGACGGTGCCGAGAAAACACAAAAGTGACACCTCGTGGCCCTTGGCCAGAATTCATACAAGGAAATCGAAGAAGGGACGCATGATTCTAGGGAGCGATGTAGAGTTGATTTAGGACAATGTTCGGGGCCGACGCTGTCAATCCATATGGTAGAGGGGATAGTCTGGAAGGGTCAACTTGAAGGCTGCTTTGACGGCGTGACGCAGGTGAAAACAAAATGGTGGACTCGACAAGGTTAGTGTGTCCGTAGGCAGAGTACATCGAGGGGACGGATGTGTGGCGCGGTGGTCGACATGGGCCAACGTCAAAGTGTTTGTCGTCTTCTATCTTCAACTTTCAAATACCGCCCAAGCAACTCAAACCCGATACATTTTATAGACCAAACCTGAGTTAGTCGCCCATGAATACCTACAGTCGACTCCCTCATAACCGATAGCCCTCGGTTTGACCCGTAGGCTATCGGTTATCAGGGAGTATCGGGTTTGCGAGAGATCAGGTATACAGGGGCAAAAAAAATATTAAGATTCTGTCATTCTCGCCGACAAAGGTACTACAAAAAATAGGTCTATTTAGGAGCAAAATATGAGGTCAATTTTGTGTCCCTCATGCTCTTCATTTCCTCTGCGAGCCCAAATGCGCTCAGGACCGCCTCCAATTCACGAGCCAATGGATCGTCGATATTCTTTGTATATTTCCGGAGCGACATTGCTGCTGTGAGAGCTTCCTTGCGTGAAATATCAGGCTCGACAGATTCCGGGTCGTTGTCGTTGTTACCCAAAAGTGTTGGAACAGACTTTCCATCATTTGCAGCGAGATCCATCAACTTCTGCACAATGGACTGTTCCAACTCATCCAACCTTTCAAGGGCACTTTTGAAATCTACTGCCTCGTCCAACTGGCCAACCACACACTCTTCATCCACCAGATTCCCAGCATTGTCTAGCCATTCTTCATCAGCCTCCAAGATTGGTTGATTAGCCTTTAAAGCAGCCTCGAGCGCTGATTTGCGGGCACATGTTCGGTCTCGCAGCTTCTTTAACCCATGATTATATAATTCAAAAGACCTAATCTGGAGATATAGTCACATGGTTTATCGGTTTTCCACAAAAAATGTTATCGGTTATCGGTTATCGGTTATATCACAAATTTACCGCAAACCAACTTGGGAAATCCAAAAAGCTATCGGTTATTAGGGAGTATCGGTTATGTGGGGTATCGGTTATGAGGGAGTCGACTGTACCATGTGTGATGGCCGAGTTTTGGAATTTTCGCTTCCGGGCGGAGATGCCCAACCGCGTGGGAAATCCGCGAGACCTGTGGGGGGTCGAAATCCTTGCACATGTTCGACGATGGGGAAGAAGAAACCGAGCTCGTCAAAGGTGCGGCGTTCGCGAATCAATCGGTACGAGGAGCACTGCGATGTGAAGCCAGACAGTCTCGTTGATAACGAGGCTGATCAACCATCTTTTGGTCCGACTCCGAACCCAATCGACGTCCCCGTGGCCATGTGGGTGAG
>JBBPOF010001120.1:0-12615 GCA_038091315.1 Porphyrellus cyaneotinctus | reverse complement strand
TGATAGTCTCCACGCCGCATCCGACGCAGGCGGGTGTGACGTATGAACTTCAGCTCAAGGGGGCCGGTCGTTCCCCGTTTTCTAGGACGGCAGACGGACTGGCAGTGTTGCGTTCTTCGATCCGAGAGTTTCTCTGCTCCGAAGGTAGTTTACTCTCCTCACGTCTCCATCGTTGCTCAAAATCTCTGTTATTCAAGCCATGCACGCACTATCAATACCTACTACCCGTTCGCTCGGTCTGGTATACCTCCCCGAACTACCAGTCATACGTGAGAGGGTAGAGACGGCGTGCATATGTACCCGCGTCGCCGAAAGTTTCATCCGGATTGGCAATTTCGAGGCGCTATCTCCCCCCACGAAGATGTTTTTCTTTGGCGGCGGGCAGCAAGATGCCGATTACGATGCGTTGCGCATTCTTGGGGAGTGGGTCGTCCAGAAGGTGCTGAAACTCGAAGGAGTGAACGTCGACGCGGGCGACGCATGGGGAAAGGCGTTGGTCTTCGAAGTGGCTCGCAGGAACGCGCGGATGGTGGCGGCATGGCAAGCGTATGGATTCATGCATGGCGTTATCAATACGGACAAGTGAGTTTTTTTGAGATTCGTTGGGAGGTATTCTCACAGGATGTCAGCGTGTCCATCATGGGCCTCACAATAGACTATGGTAAGTGTTCCATGATACGAACATGCCGTGATTCGAACGCCCACGTCGAATATAGGGCCATATGCATTCATGGACGTCTTTGACTCGTATCATATCTGCAATCACAGCGATTCCGAAGGTCGATATGCATATATGGTGAGATGAACGACGCTACTCGAGTCCGTTGTCTAATCGATCATTCTAGCATCAACCAAACATGATGTGAGTACTTTCTTCTCATCTAAACGACCACCTCTTTGGACGTTGACAGTGTCTATGCCTGCCGCGCCCTGCTTAACGCGCTCGCCCCACTTATTGGTGCTGAAATATCCCTTGGGAACAAGGCCGTCAAACAAGGCTGGGCCGCAGAGGTGTCGGACGACACCCTCCAATCGTGGCGTACCACCGCCCTCGAAGAAACCCAATCTGAGATGGAACGCATCCTCCAGGAGACTTGTGCGGCCGAGTATAACCTACTCCTACGCAAACGCCTCGCGCTCCGACTCAAAGTAGACCACGACCAGTCAGAGATCTTTCAGCCCTTGCTGGACATGATGGAACGTCAACGACTAGATTTCCACGGGACGTTTAGAAAGCTGTCGGGCTTCCGACCCGGAATGATAATGGACGAAAGCGAGGCGAAGACAAAGGAATTGGTGACGTTGATTGGCAGTTTGCGCCAGGGGACGCCGGACCCGGATCAGGTGGATCATGCACAGGCAGCAGAGGAGTGGTTACAATGGCTCGGGAAATATGCCGACCGGATCGATTGTGAAGCTTCGGAATGGGCTGTAGAGCCGGATTATGACGCCGCGCGGGAGAGAGCGGTCAAGGCTGCAAATCCACGGTTCGTACTGCGCCAGTGGCTCCTCGAGGAGGTGATTAAGAAGGTGGAGACGGATCCAACGATTGGGCGGCGCATTCTTGCCAAGGTGTTGGAGGTGCGCAGTTTTCCTGTCCTTGAGAGGTGGATTATTGAGACACGATGGGTTCATAGATGGCTTGTTCGCCATTTGAGCCATGGGGTGCCGAGGGCGACAACACTCCCGACGAACAGCTTGAGCCAGAGATTAGAGAAGAGAGGCGGTATTGTGGTATGGGAGAGAAGCGACTGTTGGGTTTCCAGTGCAGCTGCTCGAGCTGAATATCGAATATTGAATCATGAACTGTAAGCGCGTGTGTCATACTCGTTGTACATCAGCATAGACTAGAAACTACATCCCATGTTGTACACCCACAACCATACGACTTGTACGACCAGCATCACTTGATCATCCCGGCACTCAAGTACTCACCTCGCACTATATAGCAGCCCACATCACTCGATCATAAGAGTACGAAGCTCGAAGACCATCCTAAACTCCAACGGATGCGCCAACTTGGCCACGATCCGCTCCTTGACCCGAAGACGCTTATATATCCCACCAGGCTTGGAGAGCAACAAGTGTGCCACGAACGGCTGCCGCAGCGGATGGTTCCCATCGTCCGTCTCCGACTCTCCCGACGACAACGACTGATCCCACACCCTGAATACACACAAATACTTGCTCTTCATCCGTCCATACCCAAACCCCGTTTCGATCGGCTCCGTCAACGTGACCGTGATGGGATGCAACGCCTCGGCGATGATATGGTACTGAAACACCGTCAGTGCCTTTCCCGCCTTCGTCGCGACCTCGCGCGCGCCCGACATCGCCTTGGTCTCCTCGACGTCCAACACGCTGTACTCGAGTCCATGACAATGGATTTTAGCCCCAGCCATGTAATTGGCGGGATGCTGCGCATTGACGCCAACGCGTTCTTGCATGTTGAACAGGCCAACGCTGAGTTTGTCAATCCCGCGCTGGATATCTTTCACGAACGGCACCTTGTGGAGCGTCTTGGCGAGACGCATCGTCACCGGTACCGGGTCGACGATCGGGGGTGCGAACGGGTCAAAGCACCCCGGCGAGCCGGCGAGGAGGGTGTTGGACCCTGGTTTGCCCGTCCAGTCGAACAGCGACGGGTCGTCCGAGGTCGCCATGATCTCGATCTGGAGGCGGTAAAACGCGCTTTCGCCTTCGCCGTACATGACGGGGAGGTGTACGCCAAAGATACCCATGAGAGAGTAAGCGACGTCTTCGACCTCGGTCGTCTTGCGGTGAGCAGCCCAGCTCATACGTTGTCGGATCGTCGGCGTGCGCGTGGTGGGATTAAAGTGGGTGAGCGACGCGTCGTCGATGCCCGTAATCTCGGTGATCAGTTGGCAAAAGACGGGAGAAGATTTGTAGTTGTCAATGGGGAGATCGTCGGACGTGATCAGTGGTGTCCAGTCGGACTGGAAAAACACGAGCCGGTGTGGGGCGATGAGCTCTTGGAGCGTCCATCCCCGCAAGAACCAGACGCTCCGTTTGAACGCCTCGAGCGAATTATCGGACACGTCGCCGAGGTAGATGATTGTGAGCGCCGAATTTCGATACCACTTGAACATGGAGATGATCGATTTTTGGAGTTCCGAGGTACTGTTCTTGTCGATACAGCAGGTATCCGACCATGCCCAACGAAACCCCTTTTCGCGCGCGTGCCGACAAAAGTGTTGCAGCTTGCTCGTCCCAGAGGACGCTGCGAGCGAAAACACGTCCGAGCCATCGAGGTCCTTGTACAACGGCTCCACCCTCTCCCACCGATGTGAAAACATGGCATACGCAAACGCCGTTTTCACAGCATCCGCCATCACATCCGGATCGGCCGACACTGCGGTCGGCTCAAAGAATGGGGCATGTTCTTCCCGAAATCGCGCTTCGATCGCATTGCGATCGTATAGCTTGCCGTCTTCAGTGCAGATCAGACGGAGTGGCATGTCGGATTTCGTCTCATCGATGACGTCCTGAAGGGAGATCTCTGGCAGTGCGTCTTTCTCGAGTAACCCCGAGTCGACGAGCCCGGAAATCGTCTGGGCGCGTGCGAGCGCATCGCCATCGATTGGGCTCGTTTTCTTGGGGGTGATCGTCAATGATGAGTGGGGTTAGGGAACGTGTGACGTACTCGGGACCTGAACGACTCGGGATCGGAGACGGCTCTGACGACTGTGCGTCGGAGGTGACGCAGCTTGTCCGCCATGAGTACCAAGTATCGCTATCCTGATCGGAAGGTACCAAGTCAGGACATGATATATAACATCAAGCTTTCGTTCGACACACGCACCGAGTGGGGTCACTGGGAGAACGAGCCACTGGAAAGGAACGTGAGGTTTGAATGGAAGGAAGAAAGATACGCCTCGAGTCCCTTTTATTATGCGCGGAATTTACATAAACCGCGGCAGGGTGTGTGTGAACGACCGCCTGAAAAGTACGTAAGCATTCCACCAACATAAACGAGCGACCTCTCGTCGTGCGGCACTGACCATACATATGGAACGACGGCTCCAAGGGCCCAGACTGGCCCCTGTCTGTACCCCTGTGGCACGCGCAGGCGATGTCGAATCAAAGCGGCCCGGTACCCAACGCGATGGGTGTGCCAAGCTTTGGGTGTAGTCACGCAGAGCTCGTATGTACACACACGTACATCTTTTTCGGTCGCCTTGTCGGTCGCTAAATCTGGGGAGGGAAATTCACCTGAAGCCAATGAATGAAGCGCCTTGATCAGTGTTGTCACCAACGTCCACGATATCAATCTCACTGACACAGCCCAGTCTGATAGTTGCCATCGAGCCCTGAGCCACATCCGGACTTGGAAAAGAGCAACCGCACTTGCATTCATCACACACAGATCGGGAAGCTGGAGTTGGATTATAGATCAGAGCGAAATCCGGTGATCGACGACAACAGGACGGAGCACACAATTATAGAGACGGAAAAAAAAAAAACAACAACAGTGCAAGCCATGAAAGGAGTGACAGCGAAGGGAAATGGGAGGGGTAAGCCAGTACCAAATCATGGCGTGCTCGAGTGACAAGACGATAACAAAAAATTATGTACAAAGAAGCATCAAAATGCGTACAGGATATGGTTATAACAGATGACACAGAGACATATCAACGGACGTTGACCTGGGTTGGCGGGTAGGGGAAGGCAGTGACACTGACGGCGGATTCGGCGTCTCCGGTCATACGAGAGTAGACGGACGACTGCATGGAGATAACTCTGTTACCAACCATCGGTACTTCGAGGGCAGCAATCAAGGACTGAATCGCAGCGGACGAATCGCGCGGTGTGTCTGGATCGGCAAAAGGATTTTTCGGTGTATCAGGCAAGGTGCGTCTGACGGGATGATCTCTGCCACTGAAGAAGGGATTTCGACCTTTGGTACTGCTCCTCTTGCTATAGATGGAACTTGTGCTGCTATCTGCAAAAGGGTTGGGAAGTTCCCTGTCCTCGGAATATTCCGGGCCAGCTTGGCCGACGTGTACCACCTCCGCACTCTCCCAACGATGAAGGGACGAGGTTGTGGCGACTGGCGTCGACTTTGCCGAGGTCACCACGATAGGTGACGTGGAACTGGCGAGGCTCGAATGCAGTGACATGAACGACTCTCCACCGACGGTCTTGCCATCCCAGGAAATGGGAGGTTCCACATCACGACCCAAGAGATGCAGAACTGGAGAGGGCTTGGCAACATTTTTATCCACGCCCTTGACGGCACCTTGCGATGCCATCTCGGCCGCCAAGCCAGCATGGTACTTGGCAAAATGTTGCATGGTCCCGACCGACTCCCGATTGTAGGCGACCGATTTGTCGCCCGAGTAAGTGCTGATAGTGCGATGAAACATGGCACCGAGTGGGCCTGATGTAGGACGTTGCGTCATATGCTGTTCTTGTCCCTTCCCTCGATCTGCATCATCATTTATCCGCTTCCATGGTTCCATATGTGAGCGCCTGCGCGAAACGTCGTTGGTAACGTTGCGGGATTTGCAACGTGCAGCGGATTGCCTTTGACGTCTTGAACAATAAAACGCTAGAAGGACAGCGAGGAGGAGGGCGAGGAGGGCAGCAACGCAGGAACCAATCACTGTTCCCAGCGAAATTTGATTGCCAGACGAGGCGGAAGAGTTGGCAGTGGTGGTGGTGCCAGTGGGCGTAGATGATACCGCGGTGGCAGACGAGCCAGGTGTAGAGGAGGCGAAGAGTGGTATGCCTGCCTGAGTGGAGTTGGGGTCGGCGACCGCTGCGGTGTTTTTCGCCAACACGGACGCAGTGGGTGTGGGGTCGCTTACTACGACAGAGCCAGAAACAGGGAGATCATCCGAATCCTGGCGCAGACGGAGCATCCTATGAGACATGAGACGGGACCTGGAACGAGGGACTCGGGTGGAAAGGAGTGAACTGTACAGGTTCCCCTCACAGAAGGGATCGGATGACACTGGGCGGTATGAAACTGGGAGGAGAAAAAGTAAAATGACGCTGGGAGCCGGACTTTGCGTGGTGTAATCTGCCGTCAGTTCCCGTACATGGCACTCGTAGAAGCCCCACTCACGACTCTAAAATAGAACGAAGAGCGCGCGCGCAGGACGCCAGTCAAGGGCGTCGTGTTGGGCGGCGAAAAGAAATGCAAGGGCCACCAGCCGTTGCGATGGAGTGATACATATCAACAACAACCGGCTACCTATATAATATCATGACGACTGAACCTTGGCTACCAACTCTTCGTATTCTGGAAACAACACCTGCGTCATCTCGCCTACGAACGACCTCAACGCCGAGCTCTTCAAAACCAGATCCGTAAAGTAAGGATTCCCATCCGTCGCCAGGATGTTGGCGAGGAAACCGTACACGGTCAGGTCGATGCGTGAAGGAAGCTCTCCACCATGGAAACGCCTGCGCTCATCATACTTGGTCTCGAGTGCCTCGAATGCTTCCTTTTGCAAACGATGCACTTCCTCCGGTGAATGTCGCCCCATCCCGGCCGAGTACAACACGCCGGTAGTCCTCCACCTGAAGAACCACGAGAGGAACGACCGCATGGGCCACGGGACGTCGCCAAGCGCCTCCCGTGTCGTGACCGCGTAGTTTTCGTCGACGTACCACCGGTCGTATACGACGGCGAGATACAACACTTCTTCGACGTACGCCTGGAATGCCCTCGACTCGGCTCTCTGAGCTGCCGTCAGGCCCGCCAAGTCGTCAGGATCTTTGACAAGGCCATTCTCCACGATGTACTGAATGATGAAATGGGAGTCGGGGATGGTGACTGTCTTGTCGTCATGGGTTATCTCCGCATAAGGGACCTTGCCCTTGGGGGCTTTGAACGGATACGTTTCGCGAAGCTCATATTGGATCTTGGTGTATCGAAGGAACGTCTCCAGTTTCTGGCAGAAGCCAGAAAGACTTGGGTGATTGGGCTTCTTTGGTATGCCAAACAACACGATGCGAGGCGAACTCGAACTCGACATCGCCGACTCGGTTGGACAAGGACGAACAAGGTGGTGGATTAGGAGGGACGATTTCGTTCGGCTAGTTCCGCGGACACTAGCGAGCGTCTATCTTCAACTTCGACATGACCACCATCACCGTCCTCTACTTTGCGGCCGCATCCACCGCTACAGGTCTCTTTGAACAGACCATCACCCTTCCCGAGCCAAAATTCCCACTCGCATCCCTCGCCGCCCTCCTCCACTCGTTACACCCCAATAAGGGCTTGGACAAGGTCCTCGCATCTAGTCAGTGGAGCGTAAATGCAGAAATGATACCAGAGTCAGAGGTGGAATCAACGCTCTTGCGCGGGGGAGAAGAAGTTGCTGTCATCTGTCCTGTATCGGGGGGTTGATCGCTGATCATCGATCACGAAACGTCGGTGGGAGTTGGCAATGTCGATGGCACCACAGATGAGATCGTGTACATTCCCATCGACCGTTGATCCATATACATACTAGACTCATCTCAAAGTGAAAGAACATATCTCCCTGCCTTCACAGCGCGCTGATTAACATGAATACCCCTTCATCTACGCCAAGATCGTACCTGCCGCTCAAACCATCCTTGCTCGATAACATCTCAATCCAGGAGGAAAGCTGGCGTACATTGTGAGGCAGAGCCACGGTCACCACGATCACATTTGTGCGCAACGACTTGTCCGGAACCCCGTATCTGACAGGATCGGAAACTAGTCACATCTCTGGCCAAGGCCGAAACCCTTGCCAAGCACTCCTTGTGTGACGGGCGTAGCGCTCCCACAACTCGATCTCGTCCCTCATCTCCGTTCTATAACGTCTCGACCTCTGCCAACGTGCCTCTAGGCGTCATAGTCTTGCACACCCCTGGACATACACCAGACGAACTGGCGCTATGGAACGGCATGTTATCCTTTACGAGGATGACTCGAAGAGGGTTCGCTTCCGACGTGGTTTTCGACCATTAATAATTTGCCGTCCTTTGTCCGCCCTGGCAGCTCGTAAAGATAAATTGTCAGCGTGCGACAGCGATGAAGTCGGCCTTCGACGTCCTCAAGGCCACAAGGAAGTTCACGAATGACGTAATTTTTCGGGAGAGAACCGTTGAAGGGAAGATATTTAGATAGGCAAGGAAAGAGTCGATTTGCGTTGAGATGTCCAGAGAGGCTGATTCTGGAAGCGAGAAACTCTGCGTCAATCTAAGCTGAGCACGTCGCACAGATTCCATGTAACTCACGATCTTAGGTTCAGCAAAATTATCGCTTTTTGAGCATATCTTGTTCAAGCTGGGCTAGGAATGCGTCTGCGTCGGATAGTCCGTCCTTGGTGGGTCGTGTCTCCGTAGTAACCTCCGGTGTTCGTGAGGTGGATGCAACAGCCGTCTTCTCCAGAGCCACAAATGGGTCACTAGCCACAAACGTCACCGGAGGTATCACCGAACCGGAAGTTACCCCATCCCCTTCTGGTGCAACCTTGGTCTTTTTGCGCTTCGCCTCTAACAAGGCCCGTCGTTCTTCGATCTCTCGTTTGCGTTTCTCCAGGGCTCGGCTCGTGCCCTGCCCACTCTCCTCACGCATGCCTTCTACTTCACCGGGCCGTATATCCATCGCGCCGAGATCCTCTCGCGTCTTCTTCGTCTCTTCGCGTACTGTTCTCAGTTCTTCCATCTGCTTCTTTCTCGTCTCTTCGTCTCCAGAGAATTGGTAGAACGCAGCACCCTTTGCGCGAACTTCCGTCGATGCATCGTAGTGTGAAGCGAGAGGATTATCCGCAGCTGCGAGCTCGTCTTGCACAGCTTTGATACGTTCAGCAGAAGGTTCGTATACGGGGAAGAAGTTGACGGGATTATCTAAAAAAAAAAACGAGAACCAAGAGATCAGTGACACGGGCAGCCGTCTTTCTACGCATATACGCACGAATAACGTCCCTGTCATACACATCTTGCATATGAGATCAATTTTACGAAAGAGACTCAAATGACTTACGCATCGTCAACTTCCTCCTCCTCGTCTTTGGGTAGGAGGTGCCGTGGTACTTCTGATCGTCTGCTTGTTCGTAATCGCCCAAACTCGTCTTCGTATTCAATGATTGGATCACCCTACATCCCAAATGAATCCCACACAGACAGAAAAAGCAAAAAGTAAGACACACCTCTTCCTCGTCTGGTTTAGTAGGCACAATCAACGACTCGTCCACATCATCGCTATCCGACTCGTAATGATCGACTTTCGAATCAAACTATTCACCACATCAAAAACCAGGAGAAGAAAAAAAAAAAAAAGAGAGAGAGAGAGAGAGAGCAACGCACGTCCACCAACAACGCCTCGTACTGCTTCTCGCTCAACCCCCCAGACTTGCCCTTCATCAACTTTTCATACACCTTGGCCTTGCGCTCCAACGCCGCGCGTGCCGACTCGACCGTCACCTTGCTCACCGCTTCGAGCTCGACGTCGCGTGCTGCGCGCCCATGTACGCCCTTGTTCGATCGAGTCCATACGGTTGGTTTCTAGAATGCGGGATCGCTAACAGGGTCAACTTCTTGGTCTGGGTACATACCTTGTCTGGTCGCGTCCGTCCTTCACCCGGAACGTACTTTGCGCCGCCCGTTGCTTTTGTCCTTGCAAACTCGTCTGATTTCTTGGCTAATTCGGCTTTGAGATCAAAGAAAGAGCTGACGCTAACACCCGCAGCCTTCGCCTTGTCGACTGGGGGCATGGAGAACCGCGTTCTGGGTATCAAGCGACGCCGGTGTAGTCTGGCAAGAGAACGCGCTCTATTAGCGCTGACTGAGTGTCACGTGATAAATAGCCCCTCTAGGAATTTACCAAGGCAGCATGGAGAGCAAAATCTATTGTCTTTTGGGAAACAAGAAACCAACACACGTATTGGTATAGAAGAATGCATAATGATAGCAAACATCACATCCGAGTCCGGGTTCAACACATTAGACAACAAACGAACCAAGACGACATGAAATGAACTCTACAGTGGCTTCGCAAACCTGTCTCCCAGTCAGTATTCCAGGTGGAAGTCCAGGTTTTCATAGGAAAGCGCACGTTGCATCAATCTGTTTCACTTGCGGAAGAGACAACATGATCTTCCGTCGGTAACTTGCACCTTCCAATTGTTGACATGGGTTGCCCTCAAGATAGATCGTCTCCAACGATGTCAAATGCTTGAGCTGCTTGTCGAGCGCCCTTAGGTCAGGAATCTTGTTATTGTTCAACTGTGAGAAAAGAGAGGCGTTCAGCTAAACATGCATCCTTGTTCGGTAAGAACACTCGCACCCAGAGTTCTTCTAACGAGGTCAAATGGGATAGGTTCTCTATCGCACGGATGAAATTCGTGCCAAGGTCCAAGGTCTTGAGCTTTGTCTGGGAAAAACTTTCATGATCGTGTCCTACATCATGTCGAGGCCACTCACATTGTGCTCAAGACCTACTATTCCCTCAACCCCATTATGGCTAAGGTACAACTCCTCGAGATTCTCTAGGTTCTCTAGGTTCTCAAGTTGAGTGATACGATTCGACTGGAGAGATAGAATCTTGAGTTTCTTGAGCTTGTCTAGATTCTGTTGACGTTGCAAGGTCAGGATCGCAGTCAACGATCATCGACGGCGCTTACCTCGAGCTTTGTAAGTTTGTTCTTTCCCAACCATAGCTCCTCTAGGTTGACGAGCGCGTCCAGCCCCTCTATCCGCTGAAGAGAAAGAGTCAATAGGATGCACAATGAACATCGCACCAACGTACTCTGATCCTGTTACCCCCAAGTTCGAGACTTGTCAGCGACACAGA
Source organism: Porphyrellus cyaneotinctus (assembly GCA_038091315.1). Lineage (NCBI taxonomy): Eukaryota > Fungi > Basidiomycota > Agaricomycetes > Boletales > Boletaceae > Porphyrellus > Porphyrellus cyaneotinctus. The sequence continues at coordinate 1,817 of JBBPOF010001120.1, read as the reverse complement.
AGCCTCGAGGCCTGTTATCTTTGATATTCTATTCTGTACAAAATACACCGTCCGGAGAGATCGTAAATGAGCAAGGGCATCTGGTATATTTCGTAGCAAGTTGAACGAGAGATCCAACGTGCTATCAACGACACACGTCAGTATTTGTCAAGTAGCGAGAAACCGATGACTCACGCTAATGAGCACAGCTCATTCAGAGCAACACCGACCGTCTTGATCTTGTTGTCATACAAATCCAAGTCTTCCAGTTTCTGCAACTGGGAAAAAACCTCCGGATCAAGAGAAGACACAGCGTTCTGTCTGAGACACAACCGCCTCAGATGACCTGCGAAGCGCTGCAGTCGCAACGGAGCGAGCGATCCCACGCGTGCATGTACCAGTTCGAGATCCTACACCCCAAACGTCGGTGATCATGAATGGACCCTGTGGAGGAAAGAACGATGAATCACGCACGTCCACTTCATCTGGAAAGTCTTCGAGTGGATCCTCTTCGTTCTCCTCCACGTCTTCTTGAGCAGATCCGTACTCGGAACCGTCGTCGTGGTCCTCTGCAGACGGTAGTACCACCCGCGCAGTTGGGCTGGCGTGTACGATTAGCTCGAAAGGGATTGATTCGGTGAACAATATCTCACCGCTCAACGACGACGACGTCTTTATCTTCCGAACGTATTTCGACCATGACTGTGGAAAGCAGCACCGTGACGGTATTACGAAATTAGGTAAGTAGTTGGACAGATTTGGGTGACTCACGGCAGCACCAAATTCTCTCGTGAACACTGCCACCGCCATTAAGTCTGATCAGAAAGCCCACGGAATTCTGATTGACATTGCAAGGATTTCCAAGAGAACCCGCCCGTCCAGACGCCGACTTTCAGGCGGTCAACGTCGGGACGCTCTTAGACAAGATTCATCGTTGCTTCCATGTAGTGCATGATGGACAAAGTATCTATCAGCGTACCACTCCTAACTCAACAGTCTCTACTTCGGGTTCAAAGTACTGAGTGGGTTTCCATCTCCTCACCAAGCCTTTCCTCGATGTGCACTGATAGTTGTCTCCAAGGGTGTCAACATGTCTTGCGTCACTTGTGATATTGAATATATGAGCCATCATCCGTCCTGCCAACGTCATTCGCGCGCTTTTCGTGCTGCCTCACCATGTAACGGAGCCACCAATGGACAGGTCGAGATGTGGGTATTTGTAGACAGGGTAACGCTCTACGACAATAACAGGACAACGACAAAACAGGTAAAACTGTGCTAGCGGGTAAACGCCGCCGAGTCATATTAACATTTATGTAGATCACTGGCAATGCAGCGGCAATCTCTCACCACGAGGGTCACGATATCGCAGTGGGTTTGCATACCTGTCCGTGATCTCGCGCCTGGTCGTCGAATAATCATCACCCCCGAGGCCCCGCTTATCGGCTTCCTAGAAGTTTGCAGACTTGGGGTTCCAGTACTCGTTCACAGTGCTTCTACCGACCCGAACGGCTGGTTTTTACTGACGTATAACGCACCGTCTCGAAACCATGAACTGCATAATACCACTGGCCCCTTGACATCCGAGCTAACTTAAAAGAGGAAGACGAACGTTCACCACGCCACAGAATTTCCGAAGAAGTGGTTGTTGACCCTTCCGACCTGGGCAGCGGGACCGCCGAGAACCACTGATGTGCATGCCCATTAGCATGCGTCTGGATGACTCGGGAACATATAGTTCTCCCCAGATAGAGCGGATCTTGCTTTCATACGCGAATGTTTACGCGACCACATTACTGCAGGTTGGCACTTTGCATTCATTTTGAATATAATGGGTA
>JBBPOF010001119.1:0-12619 GCA_038091315.1 Porphyrellus cyaneotinctus | reverse complement strand
GAGTCTAATATACATAATAAAAACCTAAAGTCAAAAAACTGTCCCAATGAGTGATCATTTTGAAATGGCTGCCATTTCATCAAATCTTATTCAAATCTCTTGACCCTTGATGCTATAGAAAGCCAAGGGTCAGTACTTTATTTCATACATTAACATAATGGCAGTCCAGGTTAGGGTTGTTGAGGGTTATCAGCTTTAGGGGAAAACATGCAAACATTGGGACAGTTTTTTGAGCCACTGTATATAGTTCCTTCTCAAATACTCCTAGAGCCTTAACATAGACCTGCTCAGACCTCACCTAGACATTGTCCAATTCAGTCTATTGTTGATACCCCATGTCCCTTCAGTGACCTCCCTAGTCCCACTCCTTTGACTAGCCCCTGTCTGCCGTCCCTCCCCTCTGCTGTCCCTCTAATCCACTATCCCTCCTGTCTGCTATCCCTCTCCCTCCAGTCCACCATCCCTTCAGTTCACCATTCCTCCTGTCCACCATCTTTCATCTCCACCATCACTGCTATCACCTTATGGCTCTATGCCATCACTCTATCATCTCTGTCATCACCTCATGGCTCTATGCCATCACCATATCATCTCTGTCATCACTTCATGGCTCTGTGCCATTGCCCCCTCATCTCCATCATCATCTCATGGCTCTGTGCCATTGCCCCTTCATCTCCACAGTCACTTTTTGACTCTATACCATTGCCTCTTCATCTCTATACCATTGCCTCTTCATCTCTGTGGCTCTATGTTATTGTCTCCTCATCTCCAACACCTTGTGGCTCTGTGCCATCACTCCTTGTCTCCTCCACCTCCTTTTCTTCTTTGTCCTCTCATCCCTCAGATCCTCTAGTCCTTCATCTCCTGGATCCTCTGTTCCCTTGTCCCTCTGAGCTCCTATTCCCCTGCCCTAGAACCCTCTGATCTCCCATTCCTTGGACCCTCCTGAGCCTATGCCAGCTGCTACCTATGGCTGTCATAACAAAAGGTCTATGTTTCCCAAAGAAAGGCTATCATCAAGTAGACCACCCCCACTCATACCCATTGATGTCTGTTACAACAGCCTGTTACAACAGCCATGGGTAGCGACTGACGTAGGCTCAGAAAAGATCTGAGAGAACAGAGGAGCAGAGGATCTGAAGACAAGGAGACAGAGGAGTGATGGTATAGGCCTTTGGAGTGATGGCGGAGACAAGGTGGTGGTGGCATAGAGCCATGAGGTGATGGTAGAGACGAGGAGGTGATGGCATAGGGCTACGAGGGGACAGCGGAGATGAGGAGATGGTGGTGTAGGTTCCCAAAGCAACAGCAGAGATGAGGAGGCGTGGTGCAGAGCCACAAGGCAATGGTGGAGATGAGGGGGGTGGTGGCGCAGAGCCACAAGATGACAGCAGAGACAAGGAGGTGGTGGTGCAGAGCCACAAGGCAATGGCAGAGACTAGGGGCAGTGGCGCAGAGCCACAAGGCAACGACAGAGACTAGGGGCAGTGGCGCAGAGCCACAAGGCAATAGCAGAGACAAGGGGGTGGTGGCACAGAGCCATGAGGTGATGGCAGAGATGAGGGGATAGTGGCGCAGAGCCACGGGGCAACGGCAGAGACGAGGTGGTGGTGGTGCAGAAGCATGAGGTGACAGTGGAGACGAGAGGGCTGTGGCACAGAGTCACGAGGTGGTAGTGGAGACAAGGGGATCATGGCACAGAGTCACGAGGTGGTAGTGGAGACAAGGGGATTGTGGCATAGAGCCATGCAATGGCAGCAGAGACAAGGGACGGCTGACAGGGAGGACAGTGAACAGGAGGGACAGTGGGCTAGAGGGATGATGGAGGGATAATGGGCAGGAGGGACAGCCAACTAGAGGAACAACAGGTGGGACGGCAGTCTAGTCGAAGGAGTGGGACTAGGGAGGCCAACAGTGAGGAATGGGGGTATCAACAATAGACTGGATTACACAATGTGAGGTCTAAGAGATACAAGGGAGGGGTCTAGGTGTGTATCGAGGGAGGACTGAGCAGGTCTATATTAGGGTTCTAGGAGTGTCCAAGAAGGGACTATATACTATGAGGCACAGTTAAGGGCAGGCATAGAAGTGCAGTTAAGGGTAGGCAGAGAAGCGTTGCTGACAAAGGATCATAGAAGATGATGGAATATGAAAGAAGGAGGCAATGATGAAGCAAGTGGAACATGATAGAACATGAAGGAACAATGGTGAGTCATCACAGACGAAAGGAATAAGTCCAGATAAGGGTTAGCTAAGGAAAAGGAAAAGGATAGGGGCAAATCATAACACAGCCACAGATAGCAACTGGTGTAGACTCAAGGGGCATAGCTCTTGAGGGTCAAGGGTTCGAGGATTTGAGAGGACGGTCCAACAACCATGAACTCGAATGGTTCTAGGGGTTTTGAGGGAATATCCACTCAACGAGAGCGATGAGGGAGCAAGCAAGAGAGCTACTATTGGGGAGCCAAGTGAGATACAAGGCAGGTATCAAGTAGGTCTAGCTTAGAGAGTTTAAGGGCACCAGAGTGGCGACTTAAGTACTACTAGGGATGTTAAGGGCAGGCATAAGAAGTCTGGCTGAGTAAATGAAATGGAACTGGATGGAATGTAATAGAAGGAAGTGATAATGAAGCAAGTGGAACACAACAGAAGGTGATGGAATGGGGATGAGTCATCATAGAAGAAATGAGATAAGTCCAATCGTGGCTTAGCTATGACAAATGAAAAGGAGAAAAGAAAAGGATAAGGGTAAATTGTAACATTACCCCCTGGTTATGGTGAAGCTGCCAGATTTGCATTCAAAAGTAGAAGTCCTGGCCAACTGGCTCACCAGTCATGTTGCTCATGGCTTCGTCATTGAAGCCATCATAGTTGTTGTAATTGAAGGATGGAGACGGAGTGTGGGTGAGGGAGGATTTGGTGGACAATGACAGGGGAGGTGAAATAGGGCATGGTGTGTAATGTGGGGATGACAGGGTCCCAGGGAGGGTGGACCATCCAGGGTCCATAAGGGTGGATGCGATGTTGTCAATGTCTGGGTTGGCTACAGCAGCGAGGGGAGGTGCAGGATTAGAGGCCATGGTAGACCTGAGGGAGGTGCTGCTAGAGGTTGTGGAGTGGAGAATGGGGATGACAAGGGCATTGCTGCTGGTTATGTCCAGGGGCGAACCTGCAGCAGTAAGGGCATTCATAGAGGTGGCAGTCTAATTTGATGTGACTGAGGCAGTGGCATAAGTAGCAGGCGTTACTGTAGTGAGGGTGACTGGAGTCAAGGATGGCATTGAGTTGGAGACGCATACTGTTTGCGATGGCCTGGGCACATCACCTAGCATCAGAGATGGGACAGGGACTGAGGATGATGGGGTGGATGGAGCCACTGGAGGACGATGAGGACTGCTGTGAGAGCAGTCTAGGAGGGGATGGGACTGAGGTGCCAGGGTGCCAGGGGCGAGGTGGAGCTGGGGTAGGTACACGGGTGGTGAGAGCAGGGGTGTTTAGGCTGTTACAGAGGGCATCATGGATCTCTATAGACAAGTTGAGCATGCCGAGCTGCACAAGCACGGTTCAGAGATACTGGACAGTGTGTTCCACATTGATGTGGGAGAGGCAGGCGGCAGCTGCGAGGTGGGAGTCCTTGGGAGAGTCATTGGGGGTGACAGAGTATTTTACATATTGATGGAGGGAGCTGGCGGAGTTTGAGGTGTGATATAGGAGGTCAAGGGGGAGTTTACTTCTATTTGATTTTCGATGGATAGCGACAGGCCACAGTCTGTGAGGAGGAGCTCCAAGAGCTCAAGATTGTCTGGGATAGGGACAAGTCTGCAAGTAGCAGCAGGGGGAATAGAAATGGAAGAGAGGCGGGCGCAAGTGGTGTTGATGGTGGAAGGGTAGGTCATTTTCAAGTTCTGGGGGGAAATGCCTTAGGGTGAGAGTGTTTATAAGCATTGAGGAGGGTTTTGGCATGTCCTAAATCAGACTCAGAAACCCAGGAGTCTTCTTTGGCTGTGTACCCCTTCCATCAGATCAAGAAGAAGCAGTGAGAGGGGGGACTGCAGTGGCGCAGGAGCTTATCAATTTCAAATTCTTCTTCTCCATTGACAAGGTCAGATGGGGGCTTTGGGTGATTCAGACTGTGGACAGGGTTTTTGCGATAGGGTGATAGGAGAGAAGCATGGAATACCGGATGGATCTTCCACATCTGTGGAAGTTGGAGTCTATATGATAGGGGAGATAGGATGTTGGTAATGGTGAAGGGTCTTTCCCATTTAGGGGCAAGCTTCAAAGATGAGAGATTGCATTTTGGATTGTGGGCTTCTAGCCAAACCTTACTTCCTTTTGGGAAGGGCTTTAATTTGAAATAGACACAGGAGGCCATTACTTGGTGGGTGAGTTCGTGGGCTGCAAGAGCTTCATCTCGAGTGGCGGATAGAGTTTTGAGACAGGTTTCTATAGCAGGGACTGAGGATTCAGGGAGGATGGAGGGGAGAGTGCGGGGTTCATATCCCATCATAAGGTAGAAGGGGGACTTGCCAGTGACAGAGTGAGGGCGGTGATTGTGTGCAAACTCTACATGGGTAATAGAATCAGCCCATGAGGCTGTGTGTGATCCACAATAGATCCATAGGAACATTTCCACTTCTTGGTTGATGCATTCTATTTCTCCATTGGATTGGAGGTGATAAGTGGTGGATAGAGAGAGGTTGTAATTTAAGTGATGACTGAGTTCCTTGGTGAAGGAGGAAGTGAATTGGGGGCCTTGGTGAGAAATGGCTTTGTCATAGAGGCCGAAGCGTTTGTATACTTTGTGGAAAAAGAGAGAGGTGATGCCTTTGGTAGTAACAGTTTTCTTGGTGGGGTAGAGAATTACCCCCTTTGTAAGGCCATGGTCCACCACAACCAAAAGGGAATTGAAGCCAGAGGATGCCAGGAGATCTGTGATAAGGTTGCAGGAGATCTGCTGGAAGGGATAGGAGGCATGGGATTTGATCAGAGAGAGAGGGGGGCACATGGGGTGCATGTTAACCTTGTTGGCTTGGCAGATTGCACAGCCTTCTATGTATTTGCGAATGAAGTGGGCCAGGCCAGGCCACCAGTACTCAGCAGTGATGCGCTGGTGGGTTTTGAGGAACCCTGGATGGCCAGTAGTTTCATGGTCATGATAGCACTGAAGGATATCTCAGTGGAGGTCATCAGAGGGGGGAATATAGATGTGATCTTGATAGGTGAGAACCCTATCATGCAATTGCCAATCTGCAAGGCATAAGTGAAATGGTGGAGGAATATCTTTATTAATTGCCTGGAGGGCAGTGATGAGGAAGGGATTGTCTTTAGTGTACTTCTGAATGTGGTTGTGCATGGCGGTGTCAATGATGCGAATGAAGAACAATGATGGAAGGAGAGTGGTTCCTTCATTGTCCAGATCAGATGTAGGGAGATGATCAGGGTGGTGGAAAAGAGTGTCAGGTCCTGCAAGGGAGGTTCCAGGGACATGGATCATTTTGAGGTCAAAGTTGGAGAGGTCTAGTAGCCAGCAGGCTTGGTGATGGTTAAGGTTCTGGGGTTGTTGGCAGTACATCAGGTTTTTATGATCCATGAATGTCTGGACAGAGAAAGGGGAGCCATGGAGGTAATGTCGCCACGCTTTGAGGGCGCGGATGATGGTGAGAAGTTCTCTGTCATAGGTATCATAGCTTCATTTGGTGGAAGAGAACAATTGGGAGAGGTATAAGCAAGGGTGCCATTCACCATTAGAATCAGCTTGGAGGAGGATCCCTCCAGACACTAACTTCAAGGCATCAGTAGCGATGGCAAAGGGGGCATTGGGGTCAGGGAGTTGGAGGACAGATTGACTGAGGAATGACTGTTTGAGTGTGTTGAAAGCCAGTTGGCAGGTGGGGGACCAGTCCCACTTCTGAGTGAGTTTAGTGAGGTCTATGAGTGGTTGTGCAATATTAGAGTAATTCTGGATAAATTGGTGGTAGAAATTGGCAAATCTGAGGAATGAGCAGACTTTTTTTATGGTGGTAGGGATGGGCCAGGTAGCTATGCCATTGAGCTTGACAGTGTCCATGGTGAGGGTGCCTGGCTTCACAATCATCCCAAGGTATTCTACCTCAGAGGTGGCAAACTTGCACTTCTCAAGATGAAGATGAAGGTCAAGTTCCTTCATATGTATGTTCCAGAACACGTCTGGTTTGTTCAGTGTGAGTGGCTTCGTCAGGGGATGCGATGAGTAGGTTGTCCATGTAAATCACAAGCCATCCTTCTGCAATTATATTGCAGAAGGAGTTGTTCATGAAACGTTGGAAGGTGGCAGGTGAATTGGTCATTCCAAAGAACATGACCATGGGTTTGAAGAGTCCCTTGTGAGTGAGGAATGCACCTTTCCATTGGTGACCATCCTTGATATGAACATTGCTATATCCCCATCATACATTGAACTTGGTAAAGACCTTGGCATCTTTCAACTTGTCAATGAGGTTGCCAATAAGGGGAAGCAGGTAGGTGTCGCATTCTGTGTGTTCATTGAGATGGCAGTAATCTTGGTCTTTCATTTGGACAAAGAAGAAAGGGGCAGCTTGGGGGGATTTCGAGGGACAGATCTTTCCTGTGGCGAGGTTCTCTTCTAGGAACTTCTCAGTTGCTTCTTTCTCGTTTGGGGAAAGAGGGTAGAGCTTTCCAATTTTCGGGGTGAAAGTCTTTGAGGTTGATTTTGTGGTCATAGGGTCTAGATGGGGGGAGCTGTCTGGTGGATGGCTCATTGAAGACAGAGGTGGAGTTAGTGTATTTGGGGGGAAGGGTTGCCTTGGGTTTGGTGGCTTCGGCGGCCATAGCAAGTTCAGTGGCATGGGTTAACTTTGCAATGGTAGAGGCCGGAATGATGTGTCAATTGCATCTGACGAATCTACTAATGGTTTTAGCTCCAGCGTTAATTACACAATGGAGGGCATAGTTTTGGGTGGCACAGTGGTTCCATTGTTGCTCTAATTCTACCCCAAGGAAGTCACAAAGTTCTTAATCGGTTTCTGGGGTGATGTGTACATGACGAGGAGGGGGTGATGGTCTGACGAACTTTCATTCATATTGTTCATTGTCCAATGCATAGAGGGAGTAGAGTGTCTTTGATTCATTGATGGATTCAGAGAGGGAAATGGTCCTTTGGGACCAGTTGATGTTAGGGTTGGCTTTGCGAAGCTAGGGGAGGCCAAGGATGAGGTTCTCCTTGCTGCAGTTAATGACATAGAAAGTGATCCATTGGGTGATCCCTTCAATGTTTAGGAAGAGGTCGGTGGTGAAGAGGACTCTTCCTCCTTTGTTGTCAGTCTGGTCTACGTTTTGGATGAGGATGGGTTTCGGGAGGTGAATGGTGGGAAGTTTATTCTTCTGGACAAAGGCCCAGTCAATGCAGGAGATTTCAGCTCTGCTATCAATGAGACCACAGGTGTCAATGACTTCCATGGTGTGTGAGGGTATGATGAGTTGAACAGGAATTCGAATTGCTTTAGTCTCGGAGTGTACTAGTACAGGTGCACACATATATGAGCAGGGGCAAGATTGTGTTGGTGGATCTTCCCTCTTTAAAAATCCTGCAATGCAAAGGGGATTTGATGGATAGTAGCTTCATATCATCGTCATCCTCTACTTCTTCCAGCTTGAGGAGGTCTTCTTTAGCGACCTTCTGGACACATTTCTTGGGAGTGGGGGTGGAGGAGGTTCCTGGACAGATAGAGGACATGTGTCCCTTCTGTCAACAGCGGAAGCAGTGGCCTTCATTGTGACAGTGTTTGCATTTCTCAGGAGTGAGCTTGGTGATCTGGACGGCATCTATGTCCATGGCATTTGGGTCTTTAGTGGGGGTGGGAGTGTTCTGGGTAAATGTATGGAAGGTTCATCCAGTGTTTTGGTTGCGACCCACAATTTCATTGGTGTGGTCAGATTGGGTTTGGTACCTTTCAGCTTTGGTGTACCATTCTGTTACTTTGGTTGAGGCAGTATCACCAGCGGTCATGATCCTTCTCATGATCCATGGGGGGAAGTCCTGCAGTGTAATATCCAATGAGGACTTCTTTGGCAGTGATGCCAGTGATGGCAACCTTGTTTTTGAATTGGGTGTTGTATTCAAAAAGGGACGGTTCCCAGGTTTCCTTATTGTTCTTGTTTTTCTTTGTCATATGGGTGGTGGAGAGCCAGTAAATGGCCTTGCTGACAACATCATGATGTTCAAATGTCTTCTTGAATTCTGCTTGGAAATCAATCCATGTCCCAAGCAAGGGAGGACTGGCAGAGAGGCATTGGGTGCAGAAGGTGGCGGCCCAGGTCTGGGTGGCTCCTTTGGTCATAAAAGATAGAGCGAACCCTACTTGTTTGGAATTGGTGGTGTATATGTCTTTGTTTGGAATTGGTGGTGTTTACGTCTTTGTTTACGAGGAGGTAGATGGCGACAGTGTTGAGCCACAGGATGGCTTTCTCATAGTTGCTGTCAAAGGGTTCAGGGGCACCGAGGCATAGTTCAGTGGGTTTGGATGCAGACATAGGTATGGGTGGTGTAGGGATATGAGGAGGGGTTGGAGGAGTGGATGGTGGACTGGGGGAACAAGGGAGAGTAGCACTGACATACAGTTATTGTGCTAGGTCAAGTGTGGGGTCTTCCTCAGTAGCGCTGGAAAGATTATTATCTGAATTGTATAGTTCAGATGTTTCAGAGTTTTCAGAGGGGGTCAAGGGTGTGGTGACAATTTGTCATCAGTAGCCCATAAATGAGGGGCTTATTGGTGGTTGTCTTGGATCAATGGTTGGAGTGTAAGGGGGTACTCACAAAGAGGCACCATATCTTATGTTCAAGGGGTTCAATGGGTGGGTGGCCTATATGATGATAGGGCCATTCAAGGAGCAAGCTAGACCTTTTGTTATGATAGCCATGGATAGTGACTGGTGCAGACTCAAGGGGCATAACTCTTGAGGGTCGAGGGTTCGAGGATTTGAGAGGATGGTCCAACAACCATGGACTCAAATGGTTCTAGGGGTTTCGAGGGAATGTCCACTCAATGAGAGCGATGAGGGAGTGAGCAAGAGAGCTACTATTGGGGAGCCAAGTGAGATACAAGGCAGGTATCAAGTAGGTCTAGCTTAGAGAGTTAAGGGCAGGCATAGGAAGTCTGGCTGAGGAAACAAAATGAAACTGGATGGAATGTAATAGAAGGAAGTGATGATGAAGCAAGTGGAACATGACGGAAGGTGATGGAATGGGGATGAGTCATTGCAGAAGAAATGAGATAAGTCCAATTATGTCTTAGCTATAACAAATGAAAAGGAGAAAAGAAAAGGATAATGGTAAATTGTAACAATGTCCACATCACAAACTCCTACCACTGATGCCTACCCAAAGCCAATATTGAATCACATCCTTACTCCTGCTCACCAGACTCCCCTGCATCACATTATATTGCATCCTTTCCATCAGACTAATGAAATCCTGATGGTGATGATCTACTCAAACTTTGTGGTGTTCTATTCCAGAGACCTGCACTTGTCAAGGTACCCTCTGTGGCAATGAACATAAACAAGTTGATAGTGACTTCTCAGTAGTATAGTAGAAAGTCCTATACCCTTTCAAACCCCACTTGATGCAATGTCATCCCTGATTCCCCTGATTGCCACCCTGCTTCACCTCCATGCCTCCATCTGACCTGACAATGACTGAGGTACTCATTACATGAAGTACATCCCACCAACCTGAGGCATTCCTTGTAAATGGCTGAATCCACACCACTGAGACACACTAGAGATGTTCCCACTAGGCTGCTGTCTGCCTACTTCCTGATGACCCCTCCATCCCTTGACCAACTGGTCCCCACCTTCTCTAGATCCACAACTCCACTAGATTATCCCAGATACCCCCACTGACAGCTGTTTACCCATGCCTCTCACACCCTGGCCCCACATTGACTCTATTTTACTCCAACATCCTTGGATAGGATAGATATTCTTTATCTTGACACCTCATTGACCCTTCCTGGTTGAACCCCTTTCTTTTGACTTCCCATAGCATTCTCTATAGGATGGACATACCATATAGAACACCCTAATTCTTCCACCAGATTCCCTTTGCAGAATGAATGCACCCATTTAACCATCATCCTGGCTACCACTGGCAACCAGTCCCTCTCAGCCTTTCCCTCCAAAAATAAACTCACTGAACTCCTCATCACTATTGACAATCCATTGATTACTTTGATAAGATGAATGCTAGTGGCCCACATCATCAAAACACTGAAACCTCTGTACTTGAGACTACCAACATCCCTGGTTTTCATGACCATTCTACCTGACTCACTGACCACTTCCTCATATCATACCCTCATGGATTCCTAGTCATGAACCTTGTTGACCTCCTTGGCCTCCTCACTTGATATCTGCCTTGTATCCTACTTGGCCCTCACAATAGTAGCTCTCTCACTCACCCCCCCTCATCATTCTTGTTGAGTATACATCTCATCGAACCATTGAATCATATGTATGTGCACAGTTGTTGGATGGTTTCCTTGAACCCTTGAACCTTGATTCCTCCCCACACTGTCTACATGGATTGAACTTTCCTGGATGGCCATCTTTATTTTAAGGGTTGCCTCTACATTCCAGAATCTACCCACCATGACCTTGTCTCTTCCCTCCATTCCTTCCCTGCTAGAGGCCACAAGGATTACTTCTGCACAGCCCACCAGGTTCAAGGGGAATACTGGTGGCCAGGACTGACGTCTTTCCTTCACAGGTTCATCACAAGGTGTGCTATCTACCAGGTCAATAAGGTAAACACTCATCCTATGGTCCCTAGCCTCACTCCACTACCAATCGCTGCCTCCTGCCCTTTCCAGAATATTTCTATTGACTTGATCATGGATCTCTTCATTTCTGGCGGTTTTGACTCCATTATGGTCATGGTCAACCATGGCATTACAAAGGGGGTAGTTTGCCTTCCTTGCCACAAGAAGATTGATGCTGCTGGGATTGCATCTCTCTTCTTCAAACCTATCTTTTCTTGTTTTGACCTCCATGATCAATTAATCTCAAACTGTGGCTCTCAATTTGCCTCTGCCTTTGCTCCTGAATCCTCTCATCTCCTGCAATATGACCTCACCCTCTCCACTGCCTACCACCTACAGATGGATGAAGAAATAGGGCAGGTCAACTAGAAACTGGAGACATACCTCTACATATTCTGCACTTGTAACCCTTCAAAATGGAAATTCCTCCTATCAACTGTGCAATTCTTCCATATATAACTCCACAGTCCATTCTGTAACTAAATGAACACCATTCTCCCTCATAATGGGCTATGAACCCCATGCCTATCCTGCTATGGGAAAAATCTTCCTTCTAACCCTTGAACAATGTCTCCACTCCCTCAATAAAGCTTATAAAAGAGGCTCAGCATATGCTACTCATGAACAGGCCCAACAGATCATGAGAGAGCACATTTCTTCTAACTTCAAACCCTGGAAACTTGGTGGCAAGGTTTGACTCAAATCCAAGAACCTTCATCTTCTGCTGCCTTTTCAGAAGCTTGCCCAAAAATAGATAGGACCCTTTAAGATAACTCAGGTAATCTCCTGCACCACCTACCAGCTAAGACTTTCTCTAATATGAAAGATACACAATGTCTTCCATACTTTCCTTCTTTCCCCATATAGGGAAACCATGGAACATGGCCCAATTTCCACAATCCTCCTGTAATCTAATCACATAAGAAGAGGAATACAAAATCAACAAGATTCTTGCTCACTGAGGGTCTGTCTGCCACTATCCTTATCTAATGGAAGGGCTACTCTTGGGCTGAAAACACCTGGGAACCTAAAGCCATCCTCACAGCTTATAAAGCTTGCTTCCCTTCCAATTTCCCCAACTGAGCCCTTCTTCTTCACTCAAAACCATCTCCACTATGCAAATCTCTCTTTCCATCCCAATAAATCACTCTGACCTCCTTGCCACCCTCACTCTGCCATTCTCTGCATGCTTTTCTGCATGTTCCACTCACTTAACTACCCCATCATCTTCATAATGGCGATTGGTGGGATCTGGTTCAAGTAGGCACTTATCTACCACCAAAATTATAGAACCTCTATGTACAAGTTCAATGAACCTGTCCAATGGAGTGGAGCTCAATCCTGGAATCCTTCAGACCTTGGTCCCAAGAAATAGACACAGCTTGCAGAAGAAGATTTGGTAGACACCTAGGATCTATGATTCCTCATTCCTCCTATAGGTATGGAACTGGTTTCCTAATCTGTTTTATACCAATCAATTCTGTTTCCAGTCTTAGATCACTCTCTTTTCATCTTGGATGAGTTTTAAACCATGATTCATCTTAAAGGAGACTCCCTCTGCTAATTTAAACTGCATCCAACATGTTTTACATCTATGATCTCCTCATCCTCCTGTAATGCCTTCCTGCCTTCAACAGGAGGACTTTTATCACCAAGTTTCTCAAAAAACCCTTGTGTATGCTCACCCTCTACTGGTAGAGGAAAAATTGTGGAGAGCCCTGACCTTCTTATCTGAGGAGATCACTGCACTCTTCAAGACATGAAACATTGTCCTCAACTCTCTCTCCACTCAGTAGGGA
>JBBPOF010001118.1:0-12624 GCA_038091315.1 Porphyrellus cyaneotinctus | reverse complement strand
TAATGCAATACAATATCATATATAACAATACCATTAACAATATCAATTGTCAAAGAAAAAATTAATGTGAAGAAACACCATCAATGATTGCATGATTCAATGGTTCAATTCATCAATCATACTATTAAAACAAACAATAGTCCATCTATTGGCTTTTATCTACAACACAGACTACCTACTGAATAAGATACTGATATTATATTACTGTTCTAAACTACAAAAAAGCGAAAATTAAACATGAAAAAACACTTACAAATTGCTTCACACCAGTGTACACTTTTCAGTTTGAACTCTAGCTAAGGCAGTGACTCTTAACTCTGAGGTGAATAGAACTCAGTCAAGAGTAAAGAAATAAAAAAGAGAGAAAGAGCAGGTTTATATAACATGTACTGTACAGTTATTACAAATATTTTCTCATGCATCTTAGCCTGATGGTACAGATATTGTAAGGCATTACATGACCATACATTTTCTGGACATTTTTATCAAACAATTGGAAAGACAGTTTACAATGTACACATTTCCCAGTGTATTATATGACCATAAGACTATCAAGAACTCTTATCAAATATGATACTCTAATAAGTATTATGTGAAACTAGATAATCTTATTAGATAGCCATGGAAATACTTATATTTTCAGCTCAAAATTTAATTTAATTGAAATATGTATCATGTTATACCATAGTAAGTACATGCTAGTGATATCTCAGCTCAACATTGTTGTCTTGTTTCTCACAATGTTTTCTCCTTGCAGAACATATATGATCTTTTCCCACCATATATTCCCATTTCATGAAGTGAGTCTCATCATCTGTCTAACAATCAGTTTTCTTATGTCTCTTCAGTGACTCACCCTGCTGGTATTTGTGTGTTGTATAACTCGGATGACACTCCATGTGACTTATGCAGTTTTATGGCAGGATGTTCAGTTTATTGGTCTACTGACAGAATCAGTACCATCTTTGACCTTCCAGACACCTTCTACTAGCTCATGCACTATCTGTTTGCAATTTAATTAACTGATTCCAGTTTCTAACAGCATGCTATCTTTGTTTGCTTGCAATTGCTCATTGATCACTGTCTATGACTTGGCATAGACAACACTGTGATCTTGTTCAATATGCTCCATCTGCATGGATTATGCTTGTGTATCACACAGTATCTTTTATTTGAGCAAACTATTATTTAATTATGCAACCCAGACAGGGTGCCATCATGCAAATTTGTCTTTGACCACCTATCCTTGTAAGTAATTTTGGTGCTTGGATATGCCATTTCACATGGGGAGTTTGCGAATGAGGGTGATGCTGCAAATTGTTACAACTTATCCTTTTCCTCTCTCCTCTGCCACTTGTTTTACTCAATAGACTCAGACCACTAGGCTTTCTGCTGAGTGTGGTATCTCTTTCCTAGAGTACACCTTTGACCCACATGAACTACTAGTGTATTAGTAGTGTACTTATACTTAGCTAGTTCGACTCGATACCTGCCTTGTATCCTACTTGGCCAATAGTACAGTAGCTCTCTCACTTGCTCCCTCATTGCTCCCCTTGAGTGGATGTTCCTTTGAAACCCTCAAAACATCCACGGTTGTTGGACCCTCTCCCTGAACCATTGAACCCTTGACCCTAGGAGCTACGCCCCTCGAGTTCATGCCAGTTACTACCCGTGGCTGTCATAACAAAAGGTCTAGCTTTCCCCTTGAACAGCCCTATCATCAAATAGGCCACCCACCCCTTGAATGTAAGACGTGGTGCCTCTTCGTGAGTGCCCCCTTACACCCCAACCATTGATCAAAGACAATCACTGATAAGCCCCTCATTTACAGGCTACTGACAATGAACCGTCACCACACCCTCGGCCCCATCCGAAAACTCTGAAACATTTGAACTTTATGATTCAGATGACAACCTTCCTGGTGCCAATGAGGAAGACCCTACACTAGACCTAGCGCAATGACTATACATAAGCACCACTCTTCCACATTCCCCCAGTCCACCATCTGCTCCTCCTACCCCTCCTCGCATCCCTACCCTGCCCATACCCATGTCGTCATCAAAACCCACTGAACTGCACCTCAGTGCCCCTGAACCCTTCGACAGAGACTATGAAAAAGCCATTCCATGGCTTGACACCATCACCATCTACCTCCTTGTCAACCAAGACATATACACCACTGACCTGAAATGAGTAGGGTTCACCCTATCATTCATGACCAAAGGAGCCACCCAAACTTGGGCTGCCATCTACTGAACCAAATGTCTCTCCGCCACTCCCCCCTCACTTGGGACGTGGGCTGATTTCCAGACAGAATTCAAGAAAGCCTTCGAACACCATGACATTGTCGGCAAAGCCATCTATTGGCTCTCCACCACCCACATGGCCAAGAAAACCAAAAACAACAAAGAAACCTGGGAACTGTCCCTTGTCAAATACAATGCCCAATTTAAGAACAAAGTAGCCATCACCAACATTACTGCTGAGGAAGTCCTCATCGGATATTATGCTGCTGGAATTCCCCCCTGGATCATGCGGAGAATCATGACCACTGGTGACACTGCCCCTACCAAGATCACTGAATGGTACACCAAAGCTGAAAGGCACCAAATTCAATCTGACCACGCCAATGGAATTGCTGGTTGGAACTAAAATGCTGGGCAAACCTTCTGCCCATTCACCCAGAACTCCCCTGTCCCCACCAAAGACCCCAATGCCATGGATGTAGATGCTGTCCAAATCACGAAACTCACCCCCGATGAATGCAAGCATTTCCATGATGAAGGATGCTGCTTCTGCTGCTGACAGAAAGGACATATGTCCTCCACCTGTCTGGGCACCTCCTCCACCCCCACTCCCAAGAAACGCATCCAGAAGGTTGCCAAAGAAGACCTCCCCAAGCTGGAAGAAGTAGAGGACGATGATGACAATGATGAAGCAACCATCTGTCAGATCTCCTTCACCTCTCAGGATTTTTAAAGAGGGAAGATCCGCTGACACAATCTTCCCCCCGCTCATATACTTGTGCGCCTGTAATAGTATGCTCTGAAACTAAAGCAATAAGAATCCCCACTCAACTCATCATACCATCGCATACAATGAAAGTTGTCGACACTTGTGCTCTCATTGACAGTGGAGCTGAGATCTCCTGCATAGACTGGGCCTTTGTTTGAAAGAACAAACTACCCACCACCCACCTCAAGGACCCCATCCTCATTCGAAACGTAGACCAAACTGAGGACAAGTCCTCTTCACCACCGACCTCTTCCTAAATATTGAAGGAATCACTCAGTGAATCATCTTCTACGTAATGAACTGTGGCAAGGAAAACCTCATTCTTGGCCTTCCCTGGCTCTGCAAAGTCAACCCTAGCATCGACTGGTCCCAAAAGACCATTTCCCTTTCTGAGTCCATTGATGAATCAAAAGCACTATACTCCCTTTATGCATCCAATAATGAATGATACAAATGAAAGTTTGTTAGACCACCACCTCCCCCTTGTCATGTACTGTACATGTCACCCCAGAAACAGACCAGGAACTGTACGACTTCCTTGGAGTAGAGTCAGAACAGCAATGGAACCACCAAGCCACACAGAACTATGCACTCCATTGTGTAATTAATGCTGGAGCAAAGACCGTCAGCAGGTTTGTCAAATGCGATGGACACATCATTCCTGCTTCCACCATCGCAAAGTTAACCCACGCCACTGAACTTGCTATGGCCGCCGAGGCCACCAAGCCTAAGGCAACCCTTCCCCCCAAATACGCTGACTTTGCCTCCGTCTTCAATGAACCATCTGCTGGATAACTTCCCCCATCCAGACCTTATGACCATGAAATCAATCTCAAAGAATCCTTTACCCTGAAAATCGGAAAGCTCTACCCCCTCTCCCCAGATGAAAAAGAAGCAACTGAGAAGTTCCTAGATGAAAACCTCACTGTGGGAAAAATCTGACCCTCTAAATCCCCCCAAGCCACCCCTTTCTTCTTTGTCAAAAAGAAAGATGGCAAACTCCGCCCCTGCCAAGACAATTGCCACCTCAATGAACACACTGAATGCGACGCCTACCTGCTCCCCCTCATCGGCGACCTTATTGATAAGCTGAAGGATGCTAGAGTCTTCACCAAATTCGACATACAATGGGGATACAACAATGTTCACATCAAAGATGGGCACCAATGGAAAGGTGCCTTCCTCACCCACAAAGAGCTATTCGAGCCCATGGTCATGTTCTTCGGAATGACCAACTCCCCCGCCACCTTCCAATGTTTCATGAACGATTCCTTCTGCGATATGATTGCAGAAGGATGGCTTGTGATCTACATGGACAACTTGCTTATAGCATCTTCTGATGACGCCACCCATACTGAGCGTACCAGATGCATCCTTGAATGCATGAAGGAGCTTGACCTCCACCTTCGCCTTGAAAAATGCAAGTTCACCACCTCCAAGGTCGAATACCTCGGAATGATCGTAAAGCCAGGAACCCTTGCCATGGACCCTGTCAAACTCGACAGAATTGCTGCTTGGCCCGTCCCCACCACTGTAAAGCAAGTTCACTCATTCCTGGACTTCACCAACTTCTATCGACGATTCATTCAAAACTACTCCACTATCACATGCCCCCTCATAGACCTGACCAAGCTCACCCAGAAATGGGATTGGTCCCTCGCTTGTCAACAAGCCTTTGACTCCCTCAAACAGTTATTCCTTAGCCAACCCGTCCTCCGACTCCCAGACCCTAACACCCCCTTCGCAATCGCCACTGATGTCTTGAAATTCATGTCTGGAGGAATCCTACTACAAGCCGATTCTAATGGAGACTGGCACCCCTGCTCCTACCTCTCCCAGTCATTCTCCTCCACTGAACGCAACTATGACATCTATGACAGAGAACTTCTTGCCATCATCTGCATCCTCAAGATGTGGTGACACTACCTTCATGGCTCCCCATTCCCTGTCCAGACATTCACTGACCATAAAAACCTCACCTACTTCCGCCAACCCCAGAATCTTAACCATTGACAAGCCCGTTGGCTGCTCGACCTCTCCAACTTTGATCTCAAAATGATCCACATCCCTGGGACTTCCCTCGCTGGGCCCAATGCTCTCTCTTGTTGCCCAGATCATCTTCCCGCATCCAACCTGGACAATGAAGGAACCACCCTCCTCCCACCTTCCCTCTTCGTCTGTGTCATTGACGCGGCTATGAGGAACCACATTCAGAAATACTCGAAGGATGATCCCTTCCTCATTACCACCCTCTAGGCTATCAATGAGGATATTCCCCCACTGTTCTGCTCTTGCCTCGCAGATTGGCAACTCCGTGACAGCGTCCTGACCTACCAGGATCACATCTACGTTCCCCCGTCTGATGATCTCCACTGTGACATTCTTCACCATTGTCATGACCATGAAACGGCTGCACACCCAGGATTCCTCAAAACCCACCAACTCGTTGCTACTGAGTATTGGTGGCCCAGCCTTGCCCACTTCGTCCACAAGTACATCGAAGGCTGTGCTACCTGCCAGGCCAACAAGGTCAACACACACCCCACGTGTCCCCCTCTCTCTCCCATCACGTCACATGCCTCCCAACCCTTCCAGCAGATCTCGTGTGATCTCATCACAGATCTTCCTGAATCTTCTGGCTTTGATTCCCTCTTGGTCATGGTGGACCACAGCCTTACAAAGGGGGTAATCCTTTGCCCTACTAAGAAGTCAGTCACCGCAGAGGGAATTGCCTCCCTCTTTTTCCACAAGGTATACAAATGATTCAGCCTATACAACAAGGTCATCTCCAACCGTGGCCCCCAATTTGCCTCCTCTTTTGCCAAGGAACTTGGCTGCCTCTTGAATTACGACCTTTCCTTATCCACTGCTTATCACCCTCAATCCAATGGAGAAACAGAACATGTCAACCAGGAAATTGAAATGTTCCTGTGAATCTACTGCAGATCACACACAGCCCTCTGGGCTGATTCTATTACCCATGCAGAATTCGCACACAACCACCACCCTCATTCTGTCACTGGCAAGTCCCCCTTCTATCTCATGATGGGATATGAACCCTGCGCCCTACCTTCTATCCTCCCAGAATCTTCTGTCCCTGCTGTTGAAACTCACCTCAAAGTGCTATCCGCTGCTCGAGACGAAGCTCTCACAGCCCACAAACTCACTCGACATGTCATGGATTCCCACGTCCGCTCCAAATTCAAACCATTCCCGAAAGGAAGTAAGGTTTGGCTAGAAGCCCACAACCTGAAACGCAATCTTTCATCTCCGAAATTTGCCCCCAAATGAGAAGGACCCTTCATCATAACTGGTGTCCTATCTCCCCTATCATACAAACTCTGGCTCCCAAAGACATGGAAGATCCATCCTGTGTTCCACGCATCCCTCTTATCACCCTATCACAAAAACTCCATCCACAGCCCGAACCATCCAAAACCTCCACCTGACCTTATCAATGGAGAAGAAGAATTCGAGATTGATAAGCTTCTGTGCCACCACAGTTCCCCTTCTTGCCACTCCTTCTTGATCTGATAGAAGGGATACACAGCTGAAGAAGACTCCTGGGTCCCTGAGTCCGATTTAGGACATGCCAAGACCCTCCTCCATGCTTATAAGTGCTCTCACCCCAAAGCCTTCCCTCCCAGAATCTGAAAAATAACCTACCCTTCCACTTTCAACACTGTCCATCGACAAGGTGTGTGGCCTCTCTGTGAACGCCCCCTTGTACCTAGGACTGAATACCCCTCCGACGTCCATCCACGCTTGCTCAAATGATCATCTGACTCCCTCTGACTCTTCCACAGCATCATGTATGCTGTATGTCTGAGGACAACGCCCTGGAATGGCCCCTAGACATGATGCTTGCCCTTGACCCTCGAACTCCCCCGTTGCTGATCCCCTGATCTCCAGAGATCCACCATGTCTCTGGACTATCCACTCACTACCCTCCTGGACAATCTCCTCCCCACTCCTGCTGCCACCTCTGATTGCACCCCACCACCTCCGCTGTCACATCAGAAACCCACTGTCACTTCCCCTGCCCATCACTTCCCAAGTTGTCGCTTTGATGCCCCTTCCCACTCCACCTCCCTGCCGCCGCTATTGAACCCATCAGCCTCATTTGGTGAACACAAGTACCCAAACTCCTTTGCCTCTGACCCCTAAGCTAGATCCACTCGCTGATCACAAGGCGAATCTGGTAGCTTCACCATAACCAGGGGGTAATGTTACGACTTATCCTTTTCCTCTCTCCTCCACCACTTGTTTTACTCAACAGACTCAGACCACTAGGCTTTCCACTGAGTGTGGTATCTCTTTCCTAGAGTGCACCTTTGACCCACACGAATTACTAGTGTATTAGTAGTGTACTTATACTTAGCTAGCTTGACTTGATACCTGCCTTGTATCCTACTTGGCCAATAGTAGCTCTCTTGCTCGCTCCCTTGTTGCTCCCCTTGAGTGGATGTTCCTTTGAAACCCTCGAAATGTCCATGGTTGTTGGACCCTCTCCCTGAACCATTGAGCCCTTGACCCTCGGAGCTACGCCCCTTGAGTTCATGCCAGTTACTACCCGTGGCTGTTGTAACACAAATGGCATAGGTTGTCAGCACTATTTCCAGTGCAAAGAAGCAATACAAACAGAGCTATTATGATCAATGAATGGCAAGCCTGAATAACTCTGTCAGCCTTTGTTGAGAGTGTGTGCTGTATGCAGATGGTCATATGTGTCCAGAACTGGTCAAGATGATTCCTATAGTGGATATATTGGCTGTACTCCAGAATGATTGCCTCCCCACTAAGGTTTTGCTGTGGGAGCACAATCTGGTGGTTTACAAGTATGCCATTCTATCATTTCTATGTCCTGTTGATGAACTTTTGGAGCATCGAGGAGCTCTGTTTATGCAAGACATGCAATCACTCATTATAGGCTGTCCCATCTGGGCCACAGAAAAGAGAAGAGTTCATGTCATATTGTACTGCACAGATTTAATTTTGAATGATGGTCTCATATAGTAGGCTTGAAACTTGGGTCCAGGAGTGATGGTATTGGGACTCCAACCTGCAAAGGGCATTGACCATGACAACTATTGACATATATCTATCCACATTAGCAAACACAGAGTTTGACCATTGTAATTATAGTGTCATAGTAAATTCATAGGAATGTCATAGTATTCATAGCAATTGGTGTTTTCATAGATGATCCATAGTTGTCATAGTATCATAGTGTCATAGTGTTTATAGTATTCATAGTATATTTATAGTAGGGAATTAGGACAAGGATTTGATTTAAAATTAGTGATGATTAGAGTTAAAAGTGTATCTAGTCAGAGTGTGTAATATATATACTTGATGCATTAAAATTGAAAAGTATAGAAAAAGTATAAAATAGTAAAGTATAGAAAAGTGTAGGCAAAGTGTAGGCATATTACATATATAACAAAAGTATAGAGACAGTGTACCAAAAGCAGATCAAAAAGTGTAGTAAAAGTATATCTAACAAAGTATATAGTGGAAAGTGTACCAAAAGAGTACCAAAAGAGTATCAAAATATAGTGAAAAAGTGTTGTGAAAAGTGTAGTAAAAAGTGTAAAAAAGTGTAGTGAAAAGTGTACCAAAGTGTAGTAAAAAGTGTATCAAAGTGTAGTAAAAAAGTGTAGTAAAAAGTGTAGTGATTGAAACAAATCTGACTGATAGTGTGGATAATGGGTTATATATGTCATATGATGAATACTAATATCTATGGTCATGATATTAGGAATGTATTATGTGTTGCCTGATATAAATTGTTAAGCACATTGGTGTTTAAATCACTATTATGGTTGGGAACCATAAGTTATGTTGAGATACTTGATAGAGAAATAGTGTAGTGTAGTTATATTATATTAACCTTATATTGAACTAAGTATACTAATCATATAGTATATAATCTACAAGATCTAGTAATTTGTAAATTATATATTTTGATCATTATATATTTTCCACTATTGTCATAGTTATCATAGTGCTGTCATAGTGCTGTCATAGTGCTATCACAGTCTGTCATAGCCTATCCATAGTCTGTCCATAGTCTCATAGTCTCTTATTGTATTGAATATGCTCATAGTCTATCATAGTACTATCATAGTACTATCAAGTTGGACCCTCACTATGGGCACTATGGGCACTGTTCAGTACTGTCCAGTACTGGACAGTTACCTCTGTTTTTGCTGATGGACTCATTGCCTAGCACCATTTCAAGTTGAACTACCTCATTCTACTGAATCAAATTCAGCCACAACTAATGCTACACCTAGTGCAACTCCTAGTACCATCACAACATCTCTAGAACAAACCCAGTCTGTATTCAAACAAGCATGGGAGATGATATATACAGCACAAAGTTATCTTGACTGATCCTTGGCCATTAAGAAAAACACATCAAGATTCAATCCAGGCTGCGGCTACTGAACTCAGTAAGTTAATGTGTAGCTTAGATCCACAATACATCAATTCACAACTATTTTAGGGCTTTTGTCACAGTCAATTTCAATGAATGAAAAGTCACTTGAATGCATTGTTAGTGCCATTGTGTCATATCCCATGTTTCGAGTTCAACCCCATACTCCATCTCTGATGCTTCCAGACCATTCTGGACCACTCTTGTCAACTCCACCAACCACTATGTCCATTTCTGACATATTCTGCACCTCCAGACTTCAATTCATCTTTTTCATCTTTCCTAAATATGACTCCCTCTCTATGACTCTCTTATTACTCATTCTCTCTGACACAACTATTGCTAATCAGCTTAACCTGTGTCTTACTTAGGAGCACAGCTCTGGGAATTTGTACATCTGTCACAGCTCTGAACATTTGTACATCTGTCACAGCTCTGAACATTGTGTACCTCCATCATAGTTCCAGCTCACCTATCCTGTCCCCCATTACTTAGTCATTCGGACCTGTCACCTTCATATATAAACTCATAGAGTATAGTGTCATACTCCAGTTTGAACATTAACTTAAATACCCCACAAACCCTTGACCTCCTAAATGGGTTGACTTCCAACTCCTCAGTCACTACCTTTGGCTCCTCCATCATTAACTCTGTCCCTTGTCAAATACAAGGACAGTTTACACAAGGGTGCAGTGCTCCAACCTGAGTTGCTGAAGCCACAGTCCTTAGCCCCTCCACTCATGTCTGTTGGACATTCGTCCTTCAGGCATTTCTATCCATCCTCATCCTCTACTTTGCCACTACTATTACAATAGCCACAGGCGGTGACTGTCATAGACTCGAGGAGAGTAGCTTTGAGGGTAGATGGTCCTAAGGTTCGAGGGGATGGTCCAACAACCATGGATGTCTAGTGGTTCAAGGGTTCAAGGGAGATGTCCACTCAATGAGAGTGACAAGGGAGCGAGCAAGAGAGCTACTATAGAGAGGCCAGGTGGAGTACAAGGCTGGTATTGAGTAGGTCTAGCTTAGAGAGTCAAGGGTGCTGGAGCGGCAGCTTAAGTACTACTGAGGATGTTAAGGGCAGGCATAGGAAGTCAGGCTAAATAAGCGAAATGGAATGGGATAGAATGTAATAGAAGGAAGCAATGATGAAGCAAGTGGAATATAACAGAAGGTGATGGAATAGGGATGAGTCATCAGGGAAGAAATGAAATAAGTCCAATCATAGCTTAGCTATGACAAATGAAGAGAAAAAAGAAAAGGATAAGGGTAAATCGTAACAACTACTGAACTTTGCCTTCTACCTCCAGACATCATCATCCACCTCCAGACATTGCCATCCACCTCTGAACTTCATCATCCACTCCCAGACCTCATTATTCTCCTTTGGACCTTGTTCACCATTACCAGACTTGATCAACCCCTAAGTGAACTTGTGCTCTGATGCCAATATAGAGCATAGGACCCCCATAGCAATCACAGTTCTAACACATTGGCACAACTCATAAACTCTTCAAGGAATCAGCACAGAGCCTCATCCATAAAGCATACAGCCTGTGACCCAGCATTCAAGACCCTGATTCTGCAGTGGAGGTTACCATGAAATGCTCAATGATTCCATGGCTCCTTGAGAATGATTGCTGGCTGCATCATCATCATCTTGATCCTACAGTACATATGTATTACATGGATGTAAGTGTTGACACTAACTTATCTCTTACATAGTCTGAAACTGTCATCACAAAGTTCAAGCATCCTGCACTTGTATCTGTTCTTGTAGATACAGTCTGGCTTGATGGGCTTCACAGATATCTCAAAGACACAGTTGAAGCTTTTACACATCTTGTTTCATTCACAACCATGGCACTCCATTCAGCACTTTCTGAGCATATTAGTGGTGCATATAAAGTGGTTGATTTTTCACCCACTCACACTGACCCTGTCTATAGTCGAGTACTTACTTCTCTGCTTGTAGACACCTTTCATAGTCAGATTGTTGTATTAAGGAATTGGATCATATAGCAAGGAAATTCCTTACTTCCTACATAGTGACATCAAAAGGTTTACTCTTCACTCACTCAAATGGCTTCGATTTGGCATAGTTTGTGGTGCCATGGGTCACCTCACTGCCTCCCAAGAGTCTAGAGATGAAATTGTCAACTATGAGAGGGTCTTGTTCAACAATCTTGCCAATAAATACATATGATGATCAATACACTGGATCTGCACAAACTGCACAAGACCACCACTTCCATGGAAGTATTTGCCACTGTGACATTAGCTGTGTTATGTATCACAGGGGCAAAGGTTGAGGTATGTGATGCAGCACATATTATATCCAGGAGCAAATGTAGTGAAGTACATTTGTCTGACTTGGCAGGCCCTAGACAATGCTTACCTTTCTCTAGTATGTTACTCTGGTTGTTAATGACTGCTCTGGTTTATATGAAGAGTTGCCATTTTCTCCTGATGATGACATTGACATTGACTGCATCAAAAATGGAGTACTTCTTCATACAGATCTGCACATGTTGTTTGGTGCAGCTGATGTTGTTTTCCTGATGGTACACCCAAACCTGGATATGTAGTGCCTTCTACACATTTGTCTCTAATGTATGCTGTTTTCAGACTCCCAACTTTGCCATGGTACATGCTGATGACCCTTGGGTTGAGCATCGCTCCATTCTCATCATGTTGCTATTGCTCTAATTTTAGATTCTGCGCTTCCTCTTCCTTGTATTTCACCATGTTATTGGCTGTATGTCCCTCCATGCAGAAGAATGTGATAGTAGCTGCACTTTGAACAAAACTCCCCAGACAACAATGCAGTATATGTGTCATATCCCAGATTTTCGCTAAGTCCAACTCTAGGATTCCAAACTGACTCCATACCTATTTTGACCCTTTCTTCTTTCTTACCCTCCAGACTTGTCTTCTGCTTTTCCTCTGGTTATGACTCTGTTTCTATTACTCTTCTCTTACTCATTTTGCATGACATCCTTCATTGCTAACATTGCTAATAAGCTTTAATTCTGTGTCTCGCTTAGTAGCACAGCTCTGGGAATATTTACCTCCATCACAGTGCTGGAGATATTTACTTCTGACCTCCATGTAGTTAGTCATTTGGACCTGATTCTTCCATATATAAACCTCTGTACTTTGTCTCT
>JBBPOF010001117.1:0-12661 GCA_038091315.1 Porphyrellus cyaneotinctus | reverse complement strand
TGATGGCAGGTGTGGATGCATAGAAGGGAGGGTCTACTTGGATGGGTTTGTTGAAGTGAAGGTAGTTGTCATCGGGTGGAGATGCCTGTGCTGAAGTTAAAGGGTGGTACTCACAAAGAGACACAGCAACCTCTCCTTGGGGAGTGTGAGCACAGGGAGTGGCAGAGGATGAAATACTGGCAACAGCTAAAGATTCTGGGCAGGATCCACTAGAAGGTTGAGTGAAGCTTGGTAAAGCTGTGAGATGTTGCAAGCAATCAGTTCTCGGTTCTTCTGTCAGATGATATTCCTTGTTCAAGGATGAAGAAGAAGAAGATCCACTATGAGGTGTAGAGGTACTGGAAGGAGAGCAGGAAGCTTCCTTGTCAGTGTTGGAGAAGTTGGCGGTGGAGAAACAATGAATAGTGATGGGTGGATGTCCTGTTGCGTGGTGGCAAGGATGTTGGTAGATCTAGTTCTTTTGTTAATGCAGAGACTAGTCTCCAGTGTGGTCCTGGTTTCATTACTGGAAACAATGACAAGCAGGTCTCATACAATGACTGCATCAAAGTATGGAAGGGAAGTCTCACAGTAGACGCATCTAACTGCAGAGAGTGGGTCTCACTCAGATGGGGCCAAGTGGTACTAGAAACTAGGCTGTATAGCATAGAACTAGATGGGGAACTATAGTACATGCAGTGTGGATATATAAAGGGTAGAGCAGAGTATGAAATGGGAACGAGAGATCCCATTTTGGGAGGTGCTGTCCGACCATGACGAATTAAGAAAGGTTATATAAGCCACAACAAAAAGGGAAAGGACTACAATAAAAAGGGAATAGATGCAGCTCCAGAAGTCAGAAAGGAAATTAGGCTGCGTCACCACAACTGAAAGAGTATGGACCATACCACTTTGGAAATGGATCTAAATGAAAAGAGAATGGATGTTAATATAATAGAGAATAGGCCACATGTGTGGATCCATGTGCTGTCTAGAGAGGAAACAGTGGAAACTGAATGAAGTCTGGAAAATGAAAGGGCATATCTTTGGGATCTCGAAGGGGTGGGGTAGATAGGGGTAACACAGATGGGGCAAATGAAGGAAAAATTGTAACAGTGTCAACAGCTGAATAGCTGAAAGGATAAAACTCTTCAACAATACCTCCAAGGTTGACAAGACCTTGAGGCATGGAGATGTAACCAGAGAAGCAACTGGAGGTCATATTTGAGGAAGTCTAGAATAATTTAAGCAGCAAAGGTGAGAGCCCTTGTTGAGTCAAAGAGAGTTTGCAAGGAGGTAACAGAGTGGTCCAGGAGTTTGGAAGGTCAAAAGAGTGACAGACAGGGTGAGCACACTGCTGTGACAAAGATAGAGTGGTAGTAATCATCTCTGGAACATGTCCTTTTGAACTTTGTAACAGAATGACTGAATGTATCAGAAGTCATCAGCAGGTGTTGGCAAGGTTGCAATTAAATGACTGGAAGGATCAGAAGATGCAGGGAGTGTTGGCCAATAACAGAGAAAGTCAATATGAAGCCTGTGATAGACCTTGTTGATATAACTCATGACTGACATTAGGTCGCAGACTGAGAAAAGTGCCAGACAGACCAGGAGGTTTCAGAGGTGGAATGATAGCACTGGAGGTTAGAGGTAGTGAATGTGGTAAGTGATAGATGTGCAAGTAATGAGCTGTCAAAAGTGCTATAATCATTGGTGAACAGACCAAAGGATTGTTTTGATGGATTGGTGCAAGGATCATCTAACAAATGTCAGAGATCAAGTTCCAGAGAGGTAAGACAGCAGGAGTGGAAACAGATGCTGGATATATCAATGGGGTTACAGATGTTGATAGTGACCAATGGAGGTAAATAGTGTACTGGCAAACCAGAAGGATCTAGTGAAAGACCCTCTCAGGTTTCTGTGTCCCAGGATAACTGTGATCACTGGCGCAAAGGCCAAGCATTGACAGTGGTGTATTGATCTCATGACAGAGGTCAGAGATTGAGTTCCACTGTTCCAGAGGTAGGATGGCATGTGAGGTTGAATCCAAGAATTTAAGAGTCTGAGAGTGCTCAATTGTTAAGTCCAGTTCTTCTGGACGAGTCTGACGAAGTCTGGAGGTGCATGAGCACAAAGGATCAGAGGTTGGGGTCAGAGGTACACTAGAGATACAATGGAGGGTCAGAAGTAGACAAATGGGTAAGGTCATTGGTGTGGGACTTATATGTCATGCCCTTGCCAGTTTCCTAAAAACCTCATATTTCAGAGGAGAACAAGAGTAAGAATCAAAAGTGACTTGAAGGAAGTGATTAAGTTGATATTCAAACTGAAGTACAGAGACAAAGTATGGAGATTTATGTATATATGGAGAAATCAGGTCTGAATGACTAACTATACAGAGGTCAGAAGTAAATATCCCCACACTGTGATGGAGGTAAGTATGCCTGAAGCTGTGCTACTAACCAAGACACAGATTTGAAGTTTATTAGCAATGAAGAATGTCATGTGAAATAAATAATAGAAACAGAGTTAAAGCAGAGAACCAGTCTGGAGGGTGAGAGATGTGAAGAGAAGAAAAGGTCAGAAACAGTTCAGAGTTGATTTGGAAGCCTGGACTTGGACTTGGCGAAAATCTGGGATATGACATCAATGCATAGCTAATGCCTTGTGCAGGGATGGTGGAAATGTGGTCTCCCATCCAAAGCAGATAGCACAGAAAAGAAAAGCAGCAGTATAGAGCAGATAGCATAGGGCATCTTGCTAGCCTTGTCAGGGCCAGAAGTGAGTGTTGTTGAAACCATCAGAGTGTGTTGGAAATTCAGAAAATGAGTGGCTGTGTCATTAAGATACTAGGGGTGCATGCCAGAGGATCAGGTAGTAAAGATTGGATGCTCAGGATTAAGCATGTGCAAAATGGTGATCATCATGTGAAAAATGATGATGATCTGGGAACTTGCAAAGTGCAGAGCAGTTGGAGATCAAATGGAGGTGGAGAGTCAGTCTGGAGGACATGAGTGTCCTTGAGTACAGATGTAGATGCAGCAGCATCAGAGTTGAAGACTCAGAAACAATCTGGGAATAGATGACTGCATGTGAGAACTGAATAGACAAGAACTGCGGATGAAGGCAGATAAGTGTCTGAATTCGCACAAGTGTGAGTTCGAATATACTGTTAGAACCATGATTTCTATGGAGGTCCTATGCTCTGTATTGCCATCAGAGCGCAAGTCTGCTTAGGGGTTGATCAAGTTTGATAAAGGTGAATAAGGTCTGAAGGTGAACAATGAAGTCCAGAAGTGGATGACAAAGTCTGGAGGTAGATAGTGATGACTGGAGGTGGACAAAGATATCTAGAGGTGGATGATGAAGTTCAGTAGTGGACAAAGTAGGGAACAAGGACAGATAGGAATGTCAGAGGATGAATGTTCTGTGGACATGAGTGGAGGTCATAGCGGACTTGACCAGAGGGGTTAGGGACTGCAGCTTCAGTGACTTAGGTTGGAGTGCTACACCATTGTGTAAACTGTGTCCTTGTATTTGATGAGGGACAGAGTTTACAATGGGGGAGCCAAAGGTAGTGACTGAGGAGTTGGAAATCAACCCATTAAGGAGGTCAAAGGTTCATGGGGTATTCAAGTCAATATTTGAACTAGAGTACAACACTATACTCTACAAGTTTATATATGGAGGTGACAGGTATGAGTGACTAAGTAATGGAGGACGGGGGTTAAGTGTGCTAGAACTGTGACAGAGATACAAAAGGTCCAGAGCTGTGATGGATGTATAAATGCCCAGAGCTGTGCTCCTAAGCAAGACACAGGTTAAACTGATTAGCAATGGTGGTGTCACAGAGAATGAGTAAGAGGAGAGTCATAGAGAGGAAGTCATATTCAGGGAAGATAGAAAGGACAGATTAAAGCCTGGAGGTGCAGGAGTGTGCCAGAGGTGCAGATAAGTGGAATGTATCAGAGATGGACATAGTGGTTGGCAGAGTTGACAGGAGCAGCCCAGAAAAAGATTGGAAGTGTTGGAGGTGGAGTATGGTGTTGAACTCAAAAATATAGGATATGACAATATGTGATGCTGTGATGATGTGGAAACAGGTTGGACTATACTATATCCCAGGGACTGACAACTCTGCAAATATATTCACTAAGAACCTTGGACATGTCTTGTTCAAGAAGTTCCATTTCCAGCTTGGATTAGTTTTTAGATAGAATTCTTACCACCATTAATTGATTGTGTGGATGTTTTTTTTGTTCTTTTCTATCTCATATTCACTCTATGCTTGCAGTCTACTATGGTAAACTAAGTGAGAGGGAGTGTTGAATTGTAGCATACATATATAGTAGCTAACATAATACTCACCTGTAGAACATAAGACTCATCTGAGTCTGAATTTGAAAATACTATATATATACCTTGCTGCATGTACTATAGTTCTCCATCTAGTTCTATGCTATACAGCCTAGTTTCTAGTACCACTTGGCCCTGTCTGAGTGAGATCCTCTTTCCACAGTTAGATGCATCTCCTGCAAGACTTCCCTCTGTACTTTGATGCTGTCATCATATGAGACCTGCTCATTGTTGTTCCCAGCAATGAGACCAGGACCCACACTGGAGACTAGTCTCCGCATTGACAAAAGAACTAGATCTACCAACGTCCTTGCCACTGTGCAATAGGACACTCACCCATCACCATTCATTGTTTCTCTGCCACCAACTTCTCTGACACTGACAAGGAAGCTTCCTGCTCTCCTTCTGGTATCTCTACACCTTGTAGTGGATCTCCTTCTTCTTCATCCTTGAATGAGGAATATCATCCAATAGAAGGACTGAGAACTGATCACTCGCAACATCTTGCAGCTCTACCAAGCTCCTCCTAACCTTCTGGTGGATCCTGCCCAGAATCTTTAGCTGTTGCCAGTATTTCATCCTCTGCCACTCCCTGTGCTCACACTCCCCAAGGAGAGGTTGCTGTGTCTCTTTGTGAGTACCACCCTTTAACTTCAGCACAGGCATCTCCACCCGATGACAACTACCTTCACTTCAACAAACCCATCCAAGTAGACCCTCCCCTCTATGCATCCACACCCGCCATTATGTCTACTTCTGACACACAGTCTGAGCTTAAAGCTGGACTCCCCAACAACTTCTCTGGGAAAGCTGAGGATGTCAATCATTGACTCCTAGCTATGAAGACCTACTTCACCATGAATACAGCCCACTACTCCAATGACACCACCACCATTACCTTCCTCAATAAGGGGCAGGGCATAGCCTTCTCTGAGGAGGCTTATGAAGCTGGCCAATCCGAGTATTGAGTCAGCACACAAGATGCTGAACCATCCCAGAACCTGTGGAAACACCCCTTCCTGACCTTGTGGGACCCAACTCTATCTCCAGAACATTTGAGCTGCCAAGACCTCTGAGTCTCCCCCTCCTCCTCCTCATCTAGCCAAAGAGGATCTAATTCAGGAGTACCTCCATACCCTGAATATTGACCACACTGATGCTCTTAGGACCTTGAAGATTTGCTTTGACAAGGACACCAATGAGCATGGTGAATGAGTCAATAATGTTGAAGAGGAAGAGATTCCTTCTGTGGAAGGATCTCAATTGGGTTTTTAGATGGAAGAAGTGGTTTGATGTCACTGCCTTCCCACACAATTGCTCCTGTAATTATATCTGACAAAAATGCTAGATTGTTGCAAATCTCTCTATCTGCATTCATTGGACCCACAGGACAAATCATCAACACCACTGCTCTTCTTGACAGTGGTGCTACTGGATGCTTTGTTGACAAGGACCTTGTTGATTGAATGAAGTGGCCAAAGACACATATGGCACACCCCTTTAAAGCCCATAATGTGGATGGCACTTCCAATCAGAGCAGACTCGTACGACATGAAGTCTGTCTCACTATCTGAGTCTCCAGAGTTGAAATGACCCAGACATTCATGTTGTTGAACTGTGGTTCACAAAATGTCATCTTTGGTCTACCCTGGTTATGGGAGGTTAACCCCATCATCAACTGGACCACAGAAGCTATGGAGGTCCCCAACAAACTCCCTACCCTCTGACATGATGATCCAGAAGTGCTCAGGCAATGCTATCTGATTTGCTATCTTGATGTTGACCCTTCTGAGAAACTCTCCAAGCTTCTCCAGAAATGGCTCAAATGGAACTCTTCCAAATGGCTTTGGAAAATTTGCTGATGTTTTCCAGAAACCCTCTGATGGACAACTTTCTTCCCCCCGTCCCTTTGACCATACAATCAAACTGGACAAGAACTTTGTTCCAAAGCATGCCAAAGCTTATCTGCTCAATCCCAAGGAGATCGAGGCATGTAAGGCATTTATTGACGGACATCTTAAGGATGGAAAAATCCACCCTTCCAAGTCCCCACAGGCCAGTCCATTCTTCTTTGTCCCAAAGAAGGACAGCACCCTACATCCCTGCCAGGACTATCACTATCTTAACTTCCACACTGTCAAAAATGCCTACCCTTTCCCCCTCATCTCCAATTTGATGGATAAGCTCAAGGGATCTTCTGTTTGTACCACAATAGATATCTAATGGGGATATAACAATGTCCTTATCATGGAAGCCAATTGATGGAAAGCTGTGTTCATCACTCCCTTCAGTCTCTATGAGCCCAATGTCATGTCCTTTGGAATGTGCAACTCCCCTCCCACTTTCCAAGCCCTCATAGACCACATCTTTGGCAATTATATTGCTGAAGGGATGACTGGTCATCTACATAGACAACCTCTTAATCCATTCCTGCAACCTTGCCACCAATGAGGCTTGCACCAAGCTGGTTCTAGAGCAACTCCAGGAGCACGGACTCAGACTCAAGCTTTCCCAATGCTTCTTCAGCATCCACAAGGTGGAATACCTTGGGACGATCATTCATGAAGGGGGGGTCGCCATGGACCAAGTCAAACTGGCTGCCATTTGTGATTGGGCTCCTCCTTGCTCAGTAAAACAGTTGGCTCCTTCCTGTGCTTCTGCAACTTCTATCACAAGTTCATTCCAGACTTCGCAACTATCACTCGTCCCCTCAATGCTCTCACCAGCAAAAATGTCACATGGGACTGGGGATTACTTGAGGAGACTGCCTTCTGCCATCTCCAAAAGTGTTTCCTCCAGAAGCCTGTTCTCCGCTTCCCAGACATCCAACAACCCATCTTCATTATGACTGATGCTTCCCTCCTTGCAGCAGGGGCTGTCCTTATGCAGAAGAACTCCAATGGCAAGACCTTCACCTGTGCACCTATTACTCTCACGCCTTTGGTTCTGCCAAGCAGAACTACAACATCTATGATCACAAGCTTCTCACCATGATCCTTGCTCTTGAGGAGTGGTGTCACTACCTCACTGGCACTTACCATCCTGTGACTATTCTTATGGATCATAAGAATCTCACCTACTTCAAGGTGCCCAACAAACTCTCTTGTCAACAGGCCCATTGCATGCTTTTCATAGAGGACTTTGACCTCTGCTGAGACTACTGTCCTGGCTCTCAGATGCAGCAGACGCACTCTCATGTTTGACCAAGGTAGACACCACCTTGGACAATGCAGAAGTAATGCTGCTTCCTCCTGATGCCTTTGTTCATGCCCTCAACACAGAGTTGGCTACTAAAATAGCTGACTCCACCCCTTCTGACCCTCTGGTCATTGACACACTCGCCACCCTCACTCTAGAAGCACCTTTCCTCCCCCGCACTATCAAGGCAGACTGGACCTTCCTGGATGGCCATCTCTATTTTAAAGGTCACCTCTATATCCCTGAATCTGCCCACCATGACTTGGTGGCCTTCCTGCATTCCTCCCCCACAGGGGGGCATAAAGGATATTTTCCCACAGTTCACCATGTCCAACATGACTACTGGTGGCCGGGCCTCACTTCTTTCCTTCACCAGTTCATTGCAGGCTGTGTGGTTTGCCAATCCCATAAGGCAAACATGCATCCTACTGTCCTGGAGCTTATTCCTCTTCCCATTACCACCACCTGCCCTTTTTAGAATCTTTCCATCAATCTCATTACAAATCTCCCGCCTTCTGGCAGCTTTGACTCTGTAATGGTCATGGTAGACCATGGACTTACAAAGGGGGTAATTTTCCTCCCTTGCCATAAAATGATTGATGCCACTGGCATCGCATTCCTCTTCTTTGAACACATCTTTCCCTGATTTGGTCTCCATGACAAGATCATCTCATACTGCAGTCCACAGTTTGCCTCTGCCTTTGCCTGTGAACTCTCCTGCCTCCTGCAATATGACCTCACCCTCTCTACCACCTATCACCCTCAAACAGATGGGGAGACTGAACACATAAACCAGGAACTCAAAACCTACCTCTGCATATTCTATACAGGCAACCCCTCAGAATGGAAATCACCCCTCTCTACTGTGGAATTCTCCCACAACTCCACCATACATTTGGTAACCAAACAAACTCTGTTCTCTCTAATAATGGGCTACAAACTCCATGCCTATCCACCCCTTGGAAAAACCTTCCTCCCCACCCTCAAGCAATGGCTTCACTCCCTTGACAAGGCTTGGAAGGAGGCTCATGCTGCTTATGAGCAAGCACAACAGCTCATGAGGGAACATATTTCCTCCAACTTCAAGCCCTGGAAACTAGGTAATAAAGTTTGATTGGAATTCAAGAACCTCCAACTGTAGCTTCCTTCCAAGAAGCTTGTCCAAAAGTGGACTGGTCCCTTTGAGATAACTCAGGTGATCTCCCACACCATCTACTGGCTAAAACTTTCTCTGATGTGGAAGATACATGATGTCTTCCATGCTTCCCTTCTTTCTCCATATAGGGAAACTGCAGAACATGGCCCCAATTTCCATAATCCCCCTCCCAATCTGATCATAGGAGAAGAGAAGTATGAAATTAATTAGATCCTTGCTCATCAGGGATCTGCTCACTGCCAACAGTTCCTGATCTTGTGAAAAGGCTATTCTTTAGCCAAAAACACCTGGGAATCTGAAGCCAACATAATGCATGCACAGACCACCCTCATGGCTTATAAGGCTTGCTTCCCTTGTGATTTCCCCAATTGAGCCTTTCTTCTTCACTCACCACCACCACTCTCATTATGCAGCTCTCCCTCTCCATCTCTCTGTGTCTTGCCGACCTCATCACCATCATCTCCCCTGTTTTCACCTACATGATCTTCCGCACTTTCATTCACTTAATTGCCCTGTCATCTCCGTAATGGCAATTGGTGGGATCTGATTCAAGTGGGCACTTATCTGCCCCCAATTCTACCATACATCTATATACAAGTTCAACAAAACCAGCACTTGGGGTGGTACCCAATCCTGGGATCCTCTGGACCTTGGTTCTGAGGAACAGGCTCAATTAGCCAAAGAAGACCTCATGAACAATTAGGATCTCTGATTCATTGTTCCTTTTATGGGGATGGGACTAGTTTTCCATCCTGTTTTGTAATAACCATCCATTTTTGTCCTGAACCTTGATCTTTTTATCAAGGGCTGAGTTTCCATCTGGGCTCCTTTTAAGGATGACCCCACCTATTTGAACCTCATCCCAACATGTCTTACACCTACAATCTTCTCGTCCTCTTCCTCCAGCTTCCCACCTTCAACCATAGGACTTTCATCATGGAATTTCTGGAAAAACCCTCCTGCATTCTCATCCTTGAAGGACTTCCTTCCTATCCACATGCCTCCTATGTTCACCAACTCATCACCTTCTATCGATACTATGCCATCACTAGAGGGAAGATTGTGGAGAGCCCTACCCCTTATCTAAGGAGGTTGCAGCACTCTTCAAGACTGGGAACATTATCCTCAACTTACTCTACTCGGCAGGGATCCTCAACCTCATTATCCAACTACCAGAGGATCTTCTCCATCGAGCCATCCCCCTCATCTTCCTTTTGCCACCCCAGGGGACCAGATGGCCAGTATCTCCAGTTTGGACCACCATTCCCTCTACTCTAGAAACTCCTGAACTCCCTGGAACTTGGACTGCTCCATCTTCTCCTCCTCTCACTCCACCTGGCAAATCACAGGCTCACCCCCTTCACCGCCAACATGCCACCATCTTCATTTTCAGTGCTGGATCTTGAAACCATGAACTCCTTGTGGGAACTATTGGTGATGGAATGGAAGGCCTCCTAGTCCTTGCACAGGAACCTCTCTTCCAACCACCCCTAGCACATCCATCCCTCTGGGTCCCATTTCCAATGAACTCCCTGTTCCACCTCCTCAACACCGTCACCCATGCTGATAACTTTGTTACAGTTGTCAATCCACTACCCACATCCATTCCAACTGCCTCCAGTACCAGTGTTCTCTCTGCAAGGTCTTCTCCCCTGGACATGCTCAGTGCCATTGCCCTATGTGACACTGCCCTAACTGCAGTCCTATCGGCCACTCCCTCTATGAGTGTAACAAACCTGGATGGAATTGTCCCTTCTCTGCTCCTACCAAATGGTTTACCCCTACTGGACTTCTCTCAGGAGGAGATAGCAATGATAGTTGAAGCTCTGGGTGTTACAATACAATATATGTGTGCCTCCATTTTCCTTATTTCCTCACATTTCTCTATGTTCACTCTCCCTGAAATACTAACACCAGGTCAAGATGACTTTCTCCTCATCTTTAACCTGGACAGCTTTAGCGTTATTGCGTTACCTAGAATGCACTCCCCACGCCGTTCCTTCTCTCTATTGCCAGTAGGGGATATGCACTTGCATCTGGTCTATCTATCTATGGACAGCCTTCTCCTCTAAGTAGTTCTCTCACACTGCTTACGTTTTCCCTAACAACCATCATGACACATTCATGACTCAGTTGTTCTATTGCTTCTATGATGTTCTCTGGATTAGTCATCCACAGTAGCTCACTAAGTACTTATACCAACCTGCCTGTATCTCTTTTCCTCATTCTTGATCTGCGCAATACAACGTTTGTTGTACATTCTCAAGACTCCATCGTCCTTAGTCTATTTCGACTAGAGGAACCTTTGACCTTGACCCCTTGACTTGACTCTTGTCGTAGCTTTGTTCTATCAAGGACGTTGTGTCTCTTCGTGAGTACCTCCCTCGAGACAAACAGAGTACACTCGACATATAGTGTATGTTTCGCGTAACAAAAGATCAAGAATCTCCCTCCGTCCCTCCTATTCAGGAGAAGGACTGACCCACCTTTGTCACCACGACATCCAGACCTTCTCGTCGAAGGTACCAAGTACCACAGGACTCTGACAATGACGACGAGTTGTTATACTCTGAAACCACTGTATCCAGAACCTCCCAGGCTGTGATGCCCTTCGTACCCACTGTACCCCCTGCACCCAGAATAACCCCAGCACCCATGTCTAACCCCTCCAAACTCAAGGCCACCCTCCCTGTGGATTTCTCTGGGGAACCCTCAGATGCCATGAGATGGATCAAGGCCATGAAGGCCTACTTCGCCATCAACTCCAAGTTATATTCATCAGATGAAACCTAGGTCATGACCACTCTCAACAAGATGAGTAAGGGATGAGGAATCTCTTTCTCAGAAATGTGGTATGATAAAATGGCCGACACCAACGCCTCCATCTCCAATAAAACCTTTGACAAACTCATACTTGACTTCAAATCCACCTTCTTCCCCTTCGATATCAAAGCAGTCGCACGACATGACCTCACTAAACTGGTCCAGAAATCATTCAAACTTCCAAATGGAAATATGGATGATGGATTCCAGAAGTACATCACCAACTTCCAAAACCTCGCTGCTAAGGCAGGAATCACTGATCCCATCATGCTCATTGACCAATTCTCCCTTGGCATCGATCAGCAGATTGCCACCATGATTTTGTCCATGGCTGCCATCCCCACCACTTTACCCAAATGGATCGAACAAGCCAAGGTTTTCCATGTGCAAAAGATGCACATCGCTACCCTAAGAGGTCGTCACAGAACTCCCTCGCTTCTAAGCTCTCGTACCACCAGAGATCCTGATGCCATGGATGTTGACGCAGTAACCCTGCGAAAACTTACCCCTGCAGAATGCACTAAATGCTTCAAAGATGGCCTTTGCTTCCACTGCAGAAAACCTGGACACAATGCTACCCAATGTCGTTCTCAGAGAACCTCTCAACCATTGACTCCTCGTCCCCAGAAAGTTCAAAACATAGAAACCACCACTACCCATGATGCTCCCCCATTGAACTCTACTATTGCCCCCCTCTCTGCACTGGAACAGTATGTCCAAACCTTGAAGACCCAAGGAAAGGATGAAACCGAAGTCCTTCAAACCCTGAAGCTCTGCTACGATGACCCAGTGGAGGAAGTAGCAGTGACCAATCTTGAAGCAGAGGATTTTTAAGTCGGGAAGATGTTTTGACATCCTCTTCCCATAATATCACCCATGTACTAGTAGCCTTGCCAAAACAAAGAACTCTTCGCATTCCTATCAAACTCCGAGCTAGTACAAAAATCGTTGAAACCACCACTCTCATTGACTGCAGGGCAACCAGGAACTTCATTGACACCGGACTCCTTTGTGAAGCCAACTTCCTCCTCGTTTGCCTTCCCAAACCTACCTTGGCAATAAACGTCGACGGAACCACCAATGCAAAAGGAACCATACATTGGAAAGCCCATACTTCTTTTCAACACAACTCCTTCTCCGATAATATAG
>JBBPOF010001116.1:0-12667 GCA_038091315.1 Porphyrellus cyaneotinctus | reverse complement strand
CGCCCAATCCTGGGATCCTCCAGACCTTGGTCCCAAGGAATAGGCCCAACTAGCTGAAGAAGACCTTATGGACAGATAGGATCTCTGATCCTCCGATCCTTTTAATGGGATGGAACTAATTTTCTACCCTGATTTGTAATAACCATTGATCTTTGTCCTGGACCTTGACCTTTTTGTCGTGGACAGAGCTTCAATCTGGGCTCCATTTAAGAATGACCCCCCCACCTATGTGAACCTCACCACCCATATGTCTTATGCCTACGACCTCCTTGACCTCCTCCAACAGCTCCCCATCTTCAACCAAAGGACGTTCATTGTGGAATTCCTAGGGAAACCCTCTTGCATCCTCGCCCTCGAAGGACTCTCCATCTACCCACATGCCTCCTATGTTCACCAGCTCATCACTCTCTACCAATTCTATGCCATCGCTAGAGGAAAGATTGCAGAGAGCCCCAACCCCTTATCCAAGGAGGTCACAGTACTCTTCGAGACACAGAACATTATCCTCGACATGCTTCACTCAGTAGGGATCCTCAACCTCATTATCCAATTACCAGAGGATCTTCTCTATTGAGCCATCCCCCTCATCTTCCTTTCACCACCCCAGAGGATCAGATGGCTGGTATCTCTGGTTTCGACCACTATCTCCTCCACTCCAGGAACTCCTGAACTCCCTGGAACTTGGACCACCCCATCTTCTCCCCCTCCCACTCTACCTGGAGACTCCTTATTCCCTTTGCCACCAACACACCACTGTCTTCATTTTTGGTGCTGAATCTAGCAACAATGGACCTCTTGTGGGAACTATCAGTGACAGAAGGTCTCTTGGTGCTTGCACCGGAACTCCCCCCTGTGTACCCCTGGTACACCCATCCCCACAGATTCATTCCCAATGGACTCCCTGTCCCACCTCCTCAACACTGTCACCAACACTGACGACTCTGTTATAAGTGCCAATCTACTACCCACCTTCACCCAGACTGCCTCCAGTAGCAATGCCCTCTCTGTGAGGTCTTCTCCCCTGGACATGCTCAGCACTGTTGCCCATGCAACACTGCCCTAACTGCAGTACTGTTGGCCACTCCCTCTATGAGTGCGACAAACCTGGACAGACTCATCCCTTCTCCGCTCCTACTGGATGGTTCACCCCTACTGGACTTCTCTCAGAAGGAGATAGCAATGATAGTGGAAGCTCTGGGACATTCTGAGGTGGTACCTCAGGAGTATGAAGGGGGTAATGTGACAATTTTTCCCTTGTTCACCCCATCCATGTTACCCCTATCTACCCCAAACCCTATAGATCCTGAGGACATGCCCTCTCGTTTTCCAGACTTCATTCAATTTCCACCATTTCCTCTTTAGATGGCATATGGAACTGCACACATGGCCCATTCCCTATTATGTTAACGTCCATTCTCTTTTCGTCTAAGTCCATTCCCAAAGTGGTATAGTCCATCTTCTTTCAGTCATGGTGATGCAGCCATATTTCCTTTCTGACTTCTTAGGCTGCATCCATCCCTTTTCATTATGGTCCATTCCCTTTTTGTTGTGGCTTACTTAACCTTTCTCAATTTGTCATGGTTGGACAGCATCTCCCAAAATGGGATCTCTCGCTCCCATTTCATACTCCGCTCTTCCCTATATATACCTTGCTGCATGTACTAATATTCCCCATCTAGTTCTATGCTTAGCATGCTAGTTTCTAGTACCACTCAGCCCTGTCTGAGTGAGACCTTCCCTTCCACAGTCAGACATGTCTACTATGAGACTTCCCTCCATACGCCGACTGTTCGGGTACAAGACCTGCTTGTCATTGTTCCCAGCAATGAAACCAGGACCACACTGGAGACTAGTGTCTGTGTTCTTGTCATATCCCATGTTTCAGGTCCAACCTCATACTCCACCTCTGATGCTTCCAACCCTTTTCCAGGTCACTCCTGTTAACTCCACCAACCACTATGTCAACTCTTGACACATTCTGCTCATCTGCACCCCCAGCACACTCCTGCACCTCCGGACTTCAATCTGCCCTTTCTGTCTCCCCTGATTATGACTCCCACTTTATGACTTCCATTTACTCATTCTCTGTGACAACCTCATTGCTAATCAGTTAACCTATGTCTCACTTAGAAGCACAGCTCTGGGCATTTGTACATCCGTCACAGCTCTGGACCATTTGTACCTCTGTCTCAGCTCTGGCATACTTACCCCCGTCCCCCATTAACTTAGTCACTTGGACCTGTCACATACTCCAGTTCAAATATTGACTTGAATACCCCATGAACCTCTGACCTCCTTAATGGGTTGACTCCCAACTCCTCTGTCATTACCTTTGGCTCTCCCATCAACAACTCCATCCCTTGTCAAATACAAGAACACAGTTCACACAAGGGCGCAGCGCTCCAACCTGAGTTGCTGAAGCTGCTATCCCTAACCCCTCTGGTCAAGTCCACTGTGACCTCCACTTATGTCCATAGGACATTCATCCTCGGACATTTCCATCCATCCTTGTCCCCTACCTTGTCCAACACTGAACTTCGTCGTCCACCTCCAGACATCCTTGTCCATCTCTGGACATCATCATCTGCTTCTGGACTTCGTCCTTCACTCCCAAACTTTATTGTTCACCCTTGGACCTTGTTTCTATTACCAGAATTGGTCAACCCCTAAGCAGACTTGCGCTCTGATGCCAAAACAGAGCATATGACCTCTGTGTAATCATGGCTCTAACAGTATATTCAAACTCACACTTGTGCAAATCCAGACAATTATCTGCTTTCACCCGCAGTTCTTGTCTTTTAGTTCTTGCATGCAGTCATCTGTTCCTAGATTGTTCCCGAGCCTCTGACCCCGATGCTTCTGCATCCACATCCATACTCAAGGACACTCATGTCCTCTGGACTAACTCTCCACCTCCACTCGATCTCTGACTGCTCTGTACTTCATGAGTTCTCAGGCCATCATCATGTTTCACATCATGACCACCACTTCACACATGCTCAATTCTGAGCATCCAATCATTACCTCTTGATCCTCAAGCATGCACCCCTAGCGTCTTGATGATGCAGCCACTCCTTCTCCAAGTTTCCGACCCACTCTGATGATTTCAGCAATACTTCTGGCCCTGACAAGGCTAGAAAGATGCCCTACTCCATCCACGCTGTACTGGTGCTTTTGCTTCTGTGCTATCCACTTTGGACAGAAGATCATTCACATCATCTCTACACAAGGCATTAGCTATGAGCACTCTTGGACTCTTAAATTCTTGGATCTGACCTTGCATGCCATCCTACCTTTGGAACAGCGGAACTCAATCTTCGACCTCCATTGCGAGATCACAATGCCA
Organism: Porphyrellus cyaneotinctus; assembly: GCA_038091315.1. Lineage (NCBI taxonomy): Eukaryota > Fungi > Basidiomycota > Agaricomycetes > Boletales > Boletaceae > Porphyrellus > Porphyrellus cyaneotinctus. Next base: position 9,321 of record JBBPOF010001116.1, on the reverse strand, counting down.
TTGTCATCTCTTGGTCTTTGTGCCAGTGATCACAGTTACCCTGGGACTCAGAAACCAGAAAGGGTCTTTTACTAGATCCTTCTGGTTTGCCAGCACACCATTTACCTCATCATATAACCCTGTCAACATTTCTGGCATCTGTTCCCACTCCTGCTGTCCTTTCGCTCCGGAACTAGATCTCTGACATTCGTTGGATGATCCTCACACCAATTCATCCAAACAATCATTTGGCCCACTCTCCAATGATTATAGTGTTTGCAACATATGTATGATAGGAATCAGTTCACTGTTCCTGTTGTCATACATGGGCTCTCTCTCTATACTACAGAGCTCATTATTCCCACATCTGTCACCTACGCATTCGCTACCTCTGACCTCTGGTGCTATCGTTCCACCTCCGAAACCCCCTGGCCTATCTGGCACTTCTCTAGGTCTGCAACCTGTTGTTAGTCATGAGTCAGGTCAACGAGGTCTATCACAGGCTTCATATTGACTGTCTCTGCTATTGGCTGACACCCCCCTGCATCTTCCAACCATTTCAGTCGTTTGATTGCAATCCTGCCGACACCTGCTAGTGACTCCTGACATCCAGTCATTCTGTTACAAAGTCCGAAAGGACATGTTTTGGAGATGATCACCACCATCCTATCTTCATCATAGCAGTGTGCTCACCCTGTCTGTCACTCTTTTGACCTCTTGACCTCCTGGACCACTCTGTTACCTCCATGCAAACTCCCTTCAACTCAATGAGGGTTTTCACCCTCCTCATGAAGTATTCCAGAATTCCTCAATGTGACCTCTGGTCCCTTTCTGGTTACATCTCCATGCCTCAAGATCTTGTCAACCTTAGAGGTATTGTTGAAGAGTTTTACCTTTTCAGTTATTCGGCTGTCAACACTGGGACGTCGACCAGAAAAGGGGAATAGTAAACCCTCTGTGCACTCAATCCGCTATCCATATCACCTAGTGGACTCACCCAACCCTTCTGGGACTTTTCCTAGCCTTATCCACTCTTTCCTTCCAGATGTCCAACCTTCTCCAGGATGCCACACATTCCGCCAGTTATCCGCTCCCTTCTGCCAGATCTCTGAACTTTCACCTTCCATAGCGATGTTCTGACCACTTGCCATCATGATCAAGTGTTCATCCTTCCCTCTGGCCCTCATTACCTCCTAGTTACCTTCACAAGTGATTCTGCCCCTTTCCCTTGAAGATTGCTTGGTCAGCAGTTTCTCGATTCCTATATTCCAAACCACCTCTGATCCTTGTCAACTTCCACTCATCTCCGTCTCACCTCCGTCATCATCTCTGCCACAAACCGGTAATCACCTCTGTCAACAATTTTTTATCATCTCTGTTGGAAGCCCCTGTGCCTTTGTTTTGGGACACCTCTGACTCTCCTACACTATGCTCCATTGAGCATGCTGGAAGAGCAGTACTTCATCCATCATCTGTTTATGCTTGCCAGCAACTCCTAGGGCCCTACTCTGCAGCCTCTGGACCAGTTCCACCTGTTGATCCCATCACCCAATTCACTGTGTTCTCCTCTCACATTCTGATCCAATCGCACCTCCTCTGAGCTCATTCCTCCGGAATTGCGTCAGAACCTTTTTTGCCTTTAGTCACCCTCTCCTCTAGAGCTATGTCAACCCTCTCACCCTATGACTATCCAACCCCTCACAGTCTCTCACTTGATCCTGTTCATCTTATTAATGTTCAAGGACCTCTCTTGAGACCATTCTGCACTCCCCTCATTGTGCGTGATCCCTGCCACAACTCCTTGCCTCTGCACCATACCCATCACTAGGTCTTGTCATTTCTGTTGCTCTGCAACTTAGATCACTCCAAAGAGCTCTGGAATTCACAACTCTGCCAGTGTCTTCACCACCTTCAACTTCTAGTTTTCAGTAATAGACAGCATTACCGAATGACACCACATACCAGGCAAATCCTATCTTTGATAGGATCATGCCATATCACTCCCTACCCATCCTGATCATGAGATTGTTCTTAACCCGTGAAACTCAACAATCCGCCCCTATCCACTGTTTGTCCGCTTGTTTCTGCTCACATTTGCACTTCAGACATACAGGACTTGTTCAATCCTGTTTTCTCTAGGGCTTGCCATGTCTCCTCTGATCAGAAAATCCCTATCCACACCTTTCTAGGTCTATCTAGGATGTTCTTGGCCTACAGCTGTCATCAATGTCTCCATCCACCTGAAATTTGATATTCTGCATCTCTGGTAGTTCTGTTTGCACCTCCAGAAGTTCCTCCTCCCTCCCAATTGTTCATTCTTGGATTTGCCTCATAGCAGCATCTTTCACCCTCTAGACATTGGGATGTCTAGCCTAAAAAGGGGGATAAGGACTAGCTTGCTCATGCCATTGCCATTTCTGCTTCTTGACTCACTTGCACAGGACACTGCTTGCTGCATCCCTCCAAGTCTATCCCAAGCATTCACAACATTCCAGCATCTCTGTATTCTCCAACACATCTGGACAAACATTTCCTGATGGTTCTTCTCCTACCACTCTTTGGTCACTCTGCACTATCACTTTAAGGACTTCTGTCTACCCTCCTCTTCAGATAGCTGGTCATGACCTTTTGGTCTCTCCACAGTGTCCTAGTTGGATGACTGTACCTTCCAACTATTAAAATCCACTGACTATGCACCTAACATCCACTTCTGTCTCCAGACCTACCTCCGCCCCTACTCCACATGGTTCGCTATTAGGGTCACCACTGACAACATCCCTAACACGGATTGTTACGTCAGTAACAGATCCAATGCAACACCATTCCTGAGTTCTTCTGCACTTTGAAACTCACTCAGCACTTGACAATGCTAAATTCCGGACTTCCTGAACTCTGGTCAAGTCTGTACTGTTGAAATATAGTGTATGCATATAGTAGCTTACATAATACTCACCTGTAGGATATAAGACTCGTCTGAGTCTGAATTTGAATAATACTCTTGAACCCATATCACAACAATCTCAGAGTTACCGCTTCACCACCAAGTAGGTTAGTACCCTTCAGTTTATGCTCCTCTCAATAGGTTATGAGCCCTGGGCAACACACTGTGCAGAAACACCATGTGATACCCATTGGTAAATGTCTACCACATTCTGATGCAGAAATGCTCGAACAGTGAATGCAAACGAACTTATCCTATGCAGCAACACCAGATACTTCCTGCAGCAGCAATGCACAGAAAGTTCACCTTGACATTGTCATAAATGTCGGTGAAAGTTCACCCAGAACTTCAGCATGGGGAGACTATGTCAAACCATCACTATGAGGGCTCTGGGCATCACCAATGTGGCAACCCCACTCACTGTTTTGCTCTTTTTTCACTGATCAACTCGGTTACTGACACTTATCCCTAGTAGTAGTTCATATTCAAACATGTCGACCAATGCCCTCTTTGCCATCCCCAAACTCAATGGCTCTAACTATCGTCGATGGGCCCAGGAAATGGAAGCATTCCTCTGCTTCTCTGGATCCTGGCAGAAGATGCACAAGGCCTGCCCTGCCTTTCCCAAGGATACCACACTGACCTCTGAGGAAAAGGCAGCTTTTGAGGAGAAACAGACTTTGTGGGACAAAAATGATGACAAGGCAGTCAGTGCCATCAAACTTCGACTGGAACCGAACATCATGCAATGCTATGCTGACGTTGACACGGCCATGTCCCTTTAGGACAATCTCCAGAAGAAATATGATACCCCTTCCCTCGCCTCTGCATACTCGGAATTTAAAGTGATGATCGGGCTGGTGATCCCGGAAAACAACCACCCAGCTTTGGCCTTCTTGAAGCTGAACACGCACTTCACACAACTCATGGACCTAGAGTATGAAATCCCAACGAAACTCCAAGCAATGATCACCCTTGCCAAACTCCCTCAATACACAGACTTCGCCACTCAACTACTCAACTCCAAGGCAACGGAGATAAAGGAGGGCGAGACAACAGAGGAGATCTTGATGCATGAGCTCAAAAAGCTCACCACAGCAGCTTGGCAGCAATTCACCAGCAAGCATAAGCCCAACCACTCTGGCAGCCAATAACTGCAACCACAGCAGGTACAGTCCAGTGTCAATAAGGTCTCAAATGTCAAGCACAAGGGAGAGGATCCCCATTTTTCTCAGCAGCAGCAGCAGTAGGGCAATGGTGAGGAGAAGAAGAAGAAGTGCCATGCTGGTAAGCGCTCACAGCAGGGAGATGACAAATGGCAGCAATGTCGTAACAACACTGCTATCAATGAAAGTTCAGTGTCCTTCACTTTTTCAAACCTTACAACCCCACTGATCATCCTCTCTCCTGCCATGCCTTCACTCACTCCATCCATCACCAACCCATGCTCACTCGCTCACACCCCTGGAGCAGCTCATTACAGCCCTCCTGGATTCCCTCAAACCAAGCATGCCATATTGCTGGCACAACACCTTGGAGTTCCTGGCACAGCTCAGACTCTACATCATCTGGATGGCCCTGCCAACCATCGTTTTGACTGGTCAGAGAGACACACCTCCAGCTCCTCCAATTGTCCCCTCTCCTCTTGCCTTGAAGAAGTTGAAGTTGAGATGGATGTCATCGACATTATTGATGAAGACAACTTCTGTAACAAGGATAAAGTATCCATGGGTAAAGATGCCAATGACTACGTCGAGTGATTCTTCAAACACCAGGCATCCTGGCAAGTACCCAATCCCTGTCATGGTCCTACTGGCACTGACACATGGTCTTTATTGCCTCAGATCATATATACATACTCATTGATATGCCATGTAGTAGATAGTGACAATTCTACTACTGTTCCGTCCACCATGTGTGATGACTGCAATAAGCATGACAGTAAGAATAAGGGAAAAGGGAAAGCCAACCTGCATATGGTCCCACCTCATATGTGGCTACTCAACTCAGGGGCTTCATCCCATTTCACAAATGAATTAACTGATTTTGTCGAGTACAATGCCTTCTCCAATGCCCAGTATACACAAATGGCAAACGGCCACACCCCCATAAAAGGTATTGGCTCTGTTATCATAGAGTTTAATGGACAACCTGTGCAGTTATCACTAGTTATCTATGTGCCTTCGTGTGACATTAAACTGATATCCATGGGCACTCTTTTGAAAGACACCTGCCTAATGCTAACAATCAGGCCAAACGAGATCGCATTCTACAATAAGTGCTACAAATGCACTATCCTATCCTTTTATAGCCACAGAAACAACACAATGTACTAGATTCATGCTCCCGCGATACATCTGCATGCCAAATCTACTGGTATGGTCCCTATGGATTTTGAACTACTCCACTGTTGCCTAGGCCACCCCTCAAAGGAGGTTCTATGAGCAGCAAAGAAACATCTAAAGGACTTCCCTGACATTGATATTCCGTCACAAGCTCCAATATACCCTGGATGCGAGCTCAGCAATCAACCAAATTGTTCCTTCCCTCATAGTGAGAAGCAGGCAACTGCTCCCTTTGAGATGATCCATTCCAACCTTAAGTCCCTAGAGATAGAGTCATACCATTGCTATAAGTATGCCATCATCTTCTATGATGATTTATTTCCATGGGCTGGGTCGTCTGTACCCGCTCTAAGGATCAGACATTGAAGGCTCTAAAGCACTTCATCGCGTATATCCATACACAGTTTAATGCTAAGGTCAAATCCTGGCACTCCGACGCTGGCAGTGAATATACCTCCAAAGCCTTTCAGGAGTACATGCATGACAATGGAATTCATATTACACAGTCCACCCCATATGCACATCAGCAAAATGGGTGTGCAGAACACTTCATCTGCACTATTATGAATAAAGCACAAGCGATGCAGTTACACACTTGCTTGCCAGCTTCCTATTGGGAGTTTGTGATGATACACGCAGTCCATATATATAATAGGACACCCAACATTCATTTGAACTGGAAGACCCCCCCTGGAGTTACTCAAGGGGGAGAAGCCTTCCATTTCTCATTTATGCATCTTCGAATGTGGTGCCTATGTGCACATTCCTGAAGAGATACATGGCAGGAAGCTGAACCTGAAATCGCAGTTGATGATCTACTCTGGCATAGCCATAGGATCCAACACCAACTACCTCTTTATGCGCCCAAATAATGCTATCCATACATCAGCGCATGCAATCTTCAATGAGAACCTCTTCCCTCAATGCTCGAAAGTGCAACCATATAAGCCGCTATTGCACCCTCCACGTGATCATCACTCTCATGATGATGACATCTCTGACAAATATTTTAATGATGGTTTTGATTCCAATTCTGATCACTCTGATGTGGTATGTGCTCATGATCCCCCTCGTCCATGGTCACCCTCTCCAGCTCCACTGGCGGATCCTATAACTCCACCTCGCGCACCTCGACCACCCCTGATCAGCCCACCAGCCTTACCTACTTGTCCAGATAACATCTATGGGGATAAACCCCCTGTAGAACAAATCAAGGACATCAAGAGTGAGTCTTGCTGGCGAAAGCTAGTTGAGGACCAACCTGTACCTGCACTGGAGACACCACCAGTTCCTGGCACTATGCCTCATTCCCCAACTCCTTCGGAGGCGGATGTTGAGTGCCTAGTGCAGGAAGGGGGAGACACACTAGTGTCTTTCCTCTGCAATTGCACAATTCCAGTCATGGAAACAGCAGCCTCTAACTATAGAGAATGGAAATACCATGACGTTCTCAAGCTCTCTGCTGAAGAACAGAAACTCTGGCACAAAGCATGTGAGGATGAGCTCTAAATGCTCAAGGATCACAAGGTCTATGAGATTGTGGATAGACCAACCCATAAAAAGGTCATTAAAAACAGATGGATATTCAATGTCAAATCTGATGGATGCAAGTGTGCCCAACTGGTAGCCAAAGGGTTTACTCAGGTTGAAGGCACTGACTTCAATGCCATCTTCTCTCCAGTAGTACGATTCAAGACAGTGTGGGCCATGCTCACCCTCTGCGCTCTAAAAGATTGGTATATCACTGTTCTAGATGTATGCTCTGCCTACTTATATGGCATACTGGAAGAGGAACTCTACATGGAGTTTCCTGAGGGTTTCTTGCCCCCTCACCTCAAAGGCAAAGTTCTACTACTCCTCTGCACCTTATATGGCCTAAAACAAGCAGGATTAGCTTGGTGGCATGCATTGGACAAATCCATGCAGGAACTAGGATTCACCCAGCTCAAGTCTGATGCCAGACTATTCATCTATCACAAAGGGAATAACATTATCCTAGCGATCATCTACATAGATGACACCCTCTTCTGTGGACTGAACCAAGCCTTTGTAGATAAGGTAAAGGCTGCATTTATGAAGAAATGGGAATGTCACAACTTAGGAGTTCCTACTGAATTCCTTTGCATGACTATACATCGAGAAGGTAAGAAACTATTCCTTGACCAGTGCACTTATCTTGACAAGGTGATTGAGCACTACGGAATGCAAAATGCTAAATCTGCGCCCACACCACTGCCACAGGGTTTCTACCCCATGAAGAACAAGTCCTCTGTTGATTCTGAGTTGCAGACGCACTTCCAGACTGTTATCGGGTTGTTACTATATCTTATGATCAGAACCCAACCAGACATTGCATATGCAGTGACACAACTCACTTGTATGTCTGCCAACCCATCAAGAGACCACCTTGAGAAGGCTCTCTATATCTGTTGCTACTTAATAGGCATTAGAGATTACTCTCTAGTCTACAACGGTGCAAGCGATAAAGGCATCTTTGCCTATACAGATTCTGATTGGGTTCAGGACAAGATCACCTATCACTCACAGACAGGATTCTTCCTGAAACTCGCAGATGGTGTCTTCCTTTGGAATTCACATCTTCAGAAAGTCATTGCTCTGTCATCCACAGAAGCCAAATATATGGCACTGAGCAATTGTTCTCGCCAGGTCATTTGGATCAAACAAATGATGGAAGGGTTAGGCTATCACTTGGGCCCTCTCCCTATCTATGGTGACAATCAGGGTTCGCTCTTTATAGCGCAAAACCTGGTGACTGAGAAGAGATCCAAGCACATCCCCATCCGGTATCACTTCATATGTGATGCTGTGATGATGTGGAAACAGGTTGAACTATACTATATCCCAGGAACTGACAATCCTGTGGATATGTTCACAAAGAACCTCGGATGCATCTTGTTTGAGAAGTTTCATTCCCAACTTGGATTAGTTTTTAGATAGAAGTCTCGCCACCATTGATCAGTTGTGCAAACGTTTCTTTCTCTTCTATCACAGATTCCTTTTACCACTTACAGTCTACTACCATAAACTAAGTGAGGGGGAGTGTTGAAATGTAGTGTACACATATAGTAGCTTATATAATACTCACCTGTAGGATATAAGACTTGTCTGAGTCTGAATTTGAATAATACTCTTGAACCCATATCACAACAACGATCTCAGAGTTACCACTTCACCACCAAGTAGGTTAGTACCCTTCGGTTTATGCTCCTCTCAACATGTACCTCACAAAGCGACGATCTCACTCATTTATACAACAGTAACGATGTGATTGAACAGAAGGAACTGAGGAGGATGAAGTGTCTAATTCTACTCTTTCTCTTTGCCCTCCACACCATTCTCTGTCTCCTCCATGTCTTCTGTCTCCTTCACCGCTTCCTGTTAGATCTGGTTCTTCCAGATGAGTCCGACAAAGTCCGGAGGTGCGCAAGTGCAAGAGGTCAGAGGTTGGAGTTGGAAGTGTACCAGAGGTACGACGGGGGGTCGGAGGTAGATGGAAGAATGAGGTCGTCGGCGCAGGACTTATGTGTCACACCCTTGCCAGTTCCCTAAGGACCTTGTATTTCAGAGGAGAATGAGAGTAAGGATCGAGAGTGACTCAAAGGAAGTGATTAAGTTGATATTCGAACTGAGGTACTAAAGACAAAGTATGGAGGTTTATATACGGAGGACTCAGGTCCAAATGACTAACTACATGGAGGTCGGAAGTAAATATCCCCATGCTGTGACAGAGGTAAGTATGCCCAGAGCTGTGCTACTAAGCGAGACACAGATTTGAAGCTTGTTAGCAATGATGAGTGTCATACAAAATGAATAATAGGAACAGAGTGAACATCGGAAGAAAGCGGAGAACAAGTCCAGAAAGCGAGAAAGGAGAAAAGGTTGGAATACAGTCGGAGTCGATTTGGAAGTCTGGAGTTGGACTTAACAAAAATCTGGGATATGACAGTATTCCCCTCTTAGGCCTGAACCCCTGAAGGCCATAGAGTGATGATGTGACGAGAGTGGGGGTTTGCTTTGGTGTCTGGTTTGTGGACA
>JBBPOF010001115.1:0-12687 GCA_038091315.1 Porphyrellus cyaneotinctus | reverse complement strand
GGAAAGGAAGTACAGGCAGATCAATATAAGTACTAACGATCTACTGTGGATGACTAATCTGTAGAACATTATAGAAGTAATGGAACAACTGAGTCATGATGGTTACTAGGGGAAACGTAAGCAGTGCGAGAGAACCGCTTAGAGGAGAAGGCTGTCCATAGATGAGTAAATCAGATGTAAGTGCATGTCCCCTACCAGCGATAGAAGGAAAGAATGGCATGGGGAGCGCATTTAAGGTAATGCAATAATGCTAAAGCCATCTGAGTTGAAGAGAAGAAGGAAGTCATCTCGACCTGGTGTTAGCATTCCAGGGAGGGCAAAAGTAGAGAAACGGGAGGAAATAAGAAAGACAGAGGTGCACATATACTGTATCGTAACACACTTTACCCAAGTGGATCGAACAGGCCAAGATTTTCCATGCACAGAAGATGCGCATCGCTACCCTGAGAGGTCGTCATGGAACCCCCTCACTTCTTAACTCTCAAACCACCAAGGACCCCAATGCCATGGATGTTGATGCAGTAACCCTGCGAAAACTCTCCCCTGCAGAACGCACTAGGTGTTTCAAAGAAGGCCTTTGCTTCCATTGCAGGAAGCCCGGACACAATGCTACTCAGTGTCGTTCTCAGCGAACTTCTCAGCCATCGACTCCTCACCCTCAGAAAGTTCAAAACACTGAAACCACCACGACCGATGATGCTCCCCCGCCAAAATCCAACATCGCCCCTCTCTCCATGCTTGAACAGTACGTTCAAACCCTGAAAACCCAAGGAAAGGACGAAACCGAAGTCCTTCAAACCCTGAAACTCTGCTACGACGATCCAGTGGAGGAAGTAGCTGTAACCAACCTCGAAGCAGAGGATTTTTGAATCAGGAAGATGCCTCGACGTCCTCTTCCCATGACATAGCCCATGTACTAGTAGCCTTGCCGAAACAAAGAACACTTCACATCCCTATCAAACTCTGTGCTAGTACGAAAACCGTCGAAACCACTGCTCTCATTGACTGTGGAGCAACCGGGAACTTTATTGACACCGGACTCCTTTGTGAAGCCAACTTCCCCCTCGTTTGTCTTCCCAAACCCACCTTAGCAATAAATGTTGATGGAACCTCCAATGCAAAAGGAACCATACATTGGAAAGCCCACACCTCTTTTCAACACAACTCCTTCTCCAATGACGTAGACCTCATGGTACTTAGCCTTGGGAAGAGACAGATCATTCTAGGAATGCCCTGGCTTCGAAAGTGGAATCCCCACATCAATTGGAATGCTCATACCCTTGAAATCCCTTGACCACCGTCCCCTGCACCTGATGACCCACATGTCCCACAAAGATACCTCCTTTGATGGCTTGGTCTAGAAGCCGATCGAAAGATATCACAATGCCTTCGTAAACGGGAACTATGGCACAATGGTGAAACGATCAACAAGATCACCATCTCTACCCAAATTGCTCAGACTGAGAAACTGACAGAACAACCGGCTCCAGATTGGTGCCAGGACTTTGCTAACATCTTCTCAGAAAAGATGCATATCAAGTTACCACCCCATAGATCCTTCGACCACACCATCGATCTCCTCCCCACGTTCTCCCCGAAAATAGCCAAGATATACCCCTTGAATCCCGCCGAACTCTCTGCTTGCGAAGCATTCGTCAAAGAACACTTAGCAACCGGACGTATCATCCCCTCCAAATCCCCCCAAGCATCACTGTTCTTTTTCGTACCTAAGAAGGACGGAACCCTTCGTCCTTGTCAAGACTACTGACACTTGAACTCTCACACCCGACACTTTGGATATCCCTTGCCCCTCATCCCGGAACTCATTGATGACATAAAAGACGCCAACTTCTTTACCAAGTTCGACATCCGATGGGGATATAACAACATCCGGATTCGCAAAGAGGACCAGTGGAAAGCTGCGTTCATCACTCCCCTCAGACTATTCAAACCCACCGTCATGTTTTTCGGATTTTGCAATGCGCCGGCAACCTTTCAATCTTTCATGAATCATATCTTCACAGACATGATTGCGGAACGATGGCTCAAGATCTATATGGACGATCTTGGTATCTGCACCCACGGCACCCTATCCCTTCATCATGAACAGACACGTCGTGTCCTCCTCTGTCTTCACGAACACAATCTGTCGTTAAAGATCTCCAAGTGTACTTTTGATGTCCCTATGATGGAGTATCTTGGGATGATTATTGGACAAGGACAGGTCGCTATGGACACCAAGAAACTCAACGCCATCTGTGATTGGAAACCTTCCACCTCCGTCAAAGCCATACGATCCTTCACCGGCTTCACCAACTTCTATCGGAAATTCATTCCCAATTTCTCCAACATTGTCGCTCCCCTGAATCTGCTAACCCGGAAAGATGAACCTTGGGCTTGGACTCCGCTTCAACAGAAAGTGTTTGATACTCTCAAGTCCATCTTCTCCTCCGCCCCTGTCCTGTGTATCCCTGACACCTCACGACCCTTTTCCCTCATGACCGACACCTCCCTTTTGGCAGCTGGTGCAGTTCTTATGCAAGATGATGCCAATGGCGACCCCCACCCCTGTGCCTACTTCTCGAAAACCTTCGCCCCTGTGGAATGAAACTATGACATCTACGATAGGGAACTCCTGGCTGTTATCCTCGCTCTCTCTGAATGGCGACACTACCTTCAAGGAACCAATCATCCTATCACCATCATCACCAATCATAAAAATCTTTCCTACATCAAAGACCCTCGCAAACTCTCACATCAACAAGCTCGCTGGGCTCTGTTCCTCCAGGATTTTGACATTGTCTGGAAAGTGACGCCTGGCTCTAAGATGGCTCCTGCCGATGCTCTTTCTCGATGAGATCATCTAGATACTACTGCTGAGAATGTGAACGCTTCCATTTGCCCTGACCCCCTAGTCATCAATGCTCTCAACACCACCCTCGCCCACAAAATCTCCTCCTCCTTGGCCTCCGATCCTCTTGTGTTGCGTGCCATCGCCAACCTCCAACAGGGTTCGCCATTGTTTCCCCGCTCCTCCCTCACCGATTGGATCCTCGATAATGGCCATCTCTTTTATTTCAAAGGTCGTATGTACATACCCCCATCCTCTCATCATTCTGTCATCTACACCTTGCATTCCTCTCCTTCTACAGGTCACATGGGTTGTTTCCGCACCAAGGCCATTGTTGAACGTGACTTCTGGTGGCCAGGACTGTCCTCTTTTGTCAACGCTTTTGTCTCCAGTTGTGCCATTTGCCAGCAAAACAAAGTTAACACCCATCCGACTCGTCCCCCTCTGGCTCCGATCCCCTCCTCCTCCTCCCTTCCATTTCGACAGCTCTCCATTGACCTCGTCACTGATCTCCCCCTCTCCGCCGGCTCTGATTCTTTGATGGTCATGGTCGACCATGGCCTTATGAAGGGGGTAATTCTATGCCCTTGCACTAAAACCATTGATGCTGCTGGAGTCGCTAAACTTTTCTTTGAACATGTCTACAAACGATTCGGGTTATATGACTCCATCATCTCGGATAGAGGCCCTCAGTTCGCCTCTGCTTTCGCGCTGGAACTGGCCAGACTTCTCAACTACGATATCCGCCTCTCCACCACTTATCACCCTCAGACTGATGGCCAGACCAAACAAACTAATCAGGAAATCAAAACCTATCTCCGTATCTTCTGTTCCAATAACCCCCGAAAATGGATGGAATACATCACCACCGCCGAATTCCACCACAACTCTGCCCCACACAGCTCTACCAAGGCCTCCCCTTTCTCCTTACTTCTCGGATATGAACCCCGGTCATACCCCCCTCTAGGCAAGACCTTTCTCCCCACTCTTGAAAACCGACTTTCCCTACTTGAAGAAGCCTGGAAGGAAGCACTTGCAGCACATGAAACTGCCCGATGGATCATGACTGAACATTCCACCCAGAAATTCTCCCCCTGGAAAGTAGGAGATAAGGTTTGGCTAGAAGCTTCTAATCTATGCCTCCACTACCTTTCCCGGAAACTCGCCCCAAAATGCCATGGACCCTTTGAGATATCTCAGGTCCTATCACCGCTCACTTACCGATTACGACTACCACCCACATGGAAAATCCACGACATGTTCCATGCTAACCTCTTATCTTCTTATCGTGAAACCATTACACATGGTCCCAACTTCTCCCAACCCCCTCCTGACTTAATTGATGCTGCAGAAGAGTACAAAGTCGACCGGATCATTAGTCATAGAGGCAACGCCGGAAAACGCCGGTACCTAACTACATGGAAAGGCTATCCATCCTCGGAAAACACATGGGAATCCGAAAGCAATCTCCGCCACGCTCCTGAGAGACTCAAGGCTTATAAGGCGAGTCATTGTTTGAGCTGAACTCCCAGGAAGCAGTGTCTCTTCGTGAGTACCCCCCTGCGCATGTTCCACTACTCCATCAAATCCATCATCTTTGACTCCCCCGAATATGTCTTTCCTATCTTCATCTCGTTCCTCCTCCTCTCTGTCCTCCTCTCCAAATACCTCCCCATTGCATTCTCGTCCTGTTCATCCTTCTTGTTTGCCCTTACATTTCATTCTCATTCTTTATGCCGCTATTCTCACCACACCACATATTTGCCACACCCTCGAGGATCTCTATCTGTTTGAAGAAGACATTGTCACCCAGGAACTCATCAAACTCTTCCATGAGGTCCTGACAGTTGAACAGTATCATCGCCTAGCCAACCCTTCTAACCCTCCTTCGGACTTTGGTATTCCGTTACAACTCCACATATCTGCCCTCCCTCGTCATATTCTCACCATCCTTCACCTGTATGGATTCCATTCTTTCGTCAAACGATTGCCCACCACCATAATCTATCCCACATTCCAACAGATTTACTTATCCATGTCCATGGAAGAATGAGACAGATACATGGAAGCTACCGACTTTCTTCCTCCTCAATCCCTGCCCGTCCTACCCATCCCTCCTCCTAGACCCCAAGGAGAGACCTTCGTACCTGCCACTCCCATTCTTGCATCCCGCAACTCTTCTCGACCCTGCTCCCCCGTGACCCTGTTATCCGAAACCTCTACCGCAATTGAACTGTCTTCCCCCACCTCTCCTGTCGAATGACCTCTCACTCCAGTGGCTAGTTGTTTCCCACATGACTCTGACACTGTAGGCCGACATCTCAATGATGACGCTCGACACATCTTCAGGACCTATTACACTTGAAACACCTCTGGCAACACTGTTCTCTCAGCGGCCACTCATGTTCTTCCTAACGTCTTTCCTCCTACCCCCACCACTGCCTCCACTCAGTGTTTTTGTTGTAACAGTCTTGGGCACTTGCGAGACGACTGTCCCCAATACGTCTGTCCCAAATGTCATCGTGCCACCCCCGGTCATCCGTCATGTCTGTGTCTCACCACCCAATGTAGCATTTGCTTTCGATGGGGACATGGACCCCAGTTTTGCCCTGGAGTACCTTGCTCCACTTGTGCTGCATTCAGGCACCAAGAGGTTGATTGTCCTTTTGCGATCCTTACTCCTGAGCAGGCCACGTCAATCTTTTCCCCTGGAGCTCTCCAACGAGAACCCCCTCCTCCTGATGTGTAGAGGCAGTATGTTACTTGAGCCTGGGGCTCCAGTATACGAAGGGGGTAATGTTACAATACAGTATATGTGCGCCTCTGTCTTTCTTATTTCCTCCCGTTTCTCTACTTTTGCCCTCCCTGGAATGCTAACACCAGGTCAAGATGACTTCCTTCTTCTCTTCAACCCAGATGGCTTTAGCATTATTGCATTACCTTAAATGCACTCCCCACACCGTTCTTTCCTTCTATCGCCAGTAGGGGACATGCACTTACATCTGATTTACTCATCTATGGACAGCCTTCTCCTCTAAGCGGTTCTCTCGCACTGCTTACGTTTCCCCTAGTAACCATCATGACTCAGTTGTTCCATTACTTCTATAATGTTCTACAGATTAGTCATCCGCAGTAGATTGTTAGTACTTATATCGATCTGCCTGTACTTCCTTTCCTCATTCTTGATCTGCGCAATCCAACGTTCATTGTATGCTCTCAAGTCTCCCTCGACCTCAGGCTAGTTTGACTTGAGGAACCCTTGACCTTGAATCCCTTGACTTGAGTTTTGTCATAGCTTTGTTCTATCGAGGATGCTGTGTCTCTTCGTGAGTACCTCCCTCGAGACAAACAGAGTACATTTGATGTACAGCATACGTTTCGCATAACACCATCCAGGCCTGATGTTGTGGTTCAAGTCACTGTTTGCCTTCTCAAGGGGGGACATGAGGTCGAATCCTACCTGAAGACGTTCTTTCTCTTTGTAGAGTATGGATCAGACTGGGCAAACTGCCCCATCCCCTTTCTAGTTCTAGGCATTTGGACATCATCTTTCCTCACATTGCTCCAACCTCTGTTCACATTCTCTAGGTACACTTGTTCAAGCGTGACCTGCCCGTGTTTAGAAGAGAGGAGAGGATGGATGCTGGGTGGGCCATGTCAAAAGACAAGGCCATGACCTACAGAGCTGCCTGTCACCATTTGCAATATTTCAGCTGCCTCAATGATTTCTCAGGTGTGTTGCCATGCTCTCACTCTCAGCTTCAACTTACTTGAGACTCTTAGTGGATGTCTGACCCTATGATATCTGCTGTGGTACATCAAATGCCATCATGAACAACACATCAATCAGTGCAGAGCAGCGTGAGAAGCTCATGGCACATGCTGTTCAGTCCAAGACATACCAGGTGAGGTCATCCATGTGCTTGTGTGCAGGCTAATGCCATATCCCCAGCAGAGCTATGAGAGTGTGGCAGTGCATGTGGACTTGCCAGGCACACTTTCCAGTGTTCAGAACAGAGAATGCCTGTCACTGATCATGGTGGGTCTATGGTGGATGAACAGTGTCATCTGATACACTCATGACAGCACTACCTACACAGATGGCTGAGAGCATGTCCAAAGGGGCAGACCCCAAGGCTCCAATGAGGGTGCCCCTTGAAGAAAAGATGGCAGTGTACTGCAATCCCACCTTGACTGCCATGTGTGAAGAGAGAGACAAGGTGTGTGTGTGTGTGTGTGTGTGTGTGTGTGTGTGTGTGTGTGTGTGTATGTGTGTGTGTGTGGTGTGTGTGTGTTGGTGCACCCCCCCTTGGATGTTGAGCTGATGTGCTCTTCTCTAGCTGGTTTGCAAAGCAGAGGAGCTTGCCACTGCCTCTGACCCCACATAGCTGACACCATGCTTGCATATATAGTCGCCCTAATGAAGGAGCATTCTGTGATCACCACCTGGGAGCTTCACCACCGCCTCCTCCAGTTGAGAGAGGTGCATTTTCTTCAAGTATCATCCTGCTAGCTTGGGGGAGAGGTGAGGCTGGGCAGTAGCTACAGGGCCTCCACTAATGCTAGCTCCTATAGCCACCCCATCTTCCCCCATCCATGCCATCACAGTCTGTGGCAGGCAATAGCCAGCTTGCCAGACACACACAGCCAGAGATAAATGCAATCTTGGCCACAGGGGAGGCATATCAGAGAAACCCCAAGCAACCAGTGTCATTCGACACCACAAGATTTGGCAGCAGCATTATATCTCAGAAAATTTCCAAGCAACTATCTTCATCTTCCAGTGACTTTGGCACACTGATCTCCAGCCTGTACAGAGAGATTCCTGATACAGACTGCCATGTAGCATTGCTCAATATATGCCATCTGCTGGTTGGCATGCCAGTCTCATGTCACATCCTGTGCTATCCTGGAGAATCACCCACTGCAGACAACTGCTGCCCTATATGTGGATCCTCCTACATGTAAAGTAGCTCCTGCCTGGAACTTAGATTGGCTTGCTCATGCCTTGTCTGATGCAGTTCACAGGAGATGAAGAGGGGTATAGCACACCACATCCATTGCTGCACCATCAGGAAGAAGCAGCAGGAGGTGGACACTGTGTTGGATGCAGCCTTTGTCCCTTCCTAGTGCCATTGGGACCACTGTATAAATTTGATCAGAACATGGACATCCAGACAAGAGTTCATCGAACACATCCAGAAGCACACCCACACAGCCCACCTTTGTGGATGGGTTGATGCTGGTGGTGTGCCATGTTGCCATGATGACATGAATGACTGGGCCCTGCATCTTGTCTGCTGCCATAGTACACTCAATATTCACAGGTATGCTCAGATCCTTCACTACTATGTTTGCTCAGAATGGTGCACACACCATCAAACCAACCTTCAGATTACTGCTCATGCCTCTCTCCAGGTTCCAGGATGTTGCTGGTAATGGGCTGGACTGGGAGGTTCACTGTCAAGAGCACTATGGAGACCTTTTCACTCCATTCTCATAGTGTAAGGATGGATGTGTGAGCACTGAGGCCACAGGCATACACTTCTATCCAGATGGGGACAGATGTATAGCATACATATGAAGCTGGGAGTGGCTTCAATAGGGAGCTCCCTGAATATCATGGTCACATAGAGCAGGGCATCGCTTTTACATCCATGTTCTGCATGTGGTGTGTGCATGATGACCAGCTCTCCATGGATGAGAGAATGAACCAGTAAGTGGCCTTCTTGCACATTGATTTGATCAATGGTGTGAGTCTTTGCCCCTCTTCCAGCTGTAGGTCCAAGCTATACCCTGAAAATGACTTTCTTTACCACCTCATCATGGTCCACTGCTTGGGGGTATGTGAGCATGTGAGGGGAGGGCCTGGATGTCATCTAAGATTGCCAGAGCCATCCACTATCACTCCACCTTTGCCTTTATTCAGTTTGGCTCAGAAACATGTTTTGTCTGAGCAAACAGACATGGACAACCTACCTGGCCCTATTTTGGGCCACAAGCAACCACAGAAAAATGTTGACCATGCAAATTTTCCTGCTGCAATGCTGGCCACAATAACTGACAGCTCCTATCCAGCCTAGGACCAAATGCAAAGATTGTTACAAGCATTTCCTGCAGATAGACAAACACATCCAGAAATGCAATGGGGCTAATCCAGGTTCTCACAGGTCAAGGTACCTAACCTCTAGCTTTGGCTGCTGTGCTCTGAATTCTTCCCTCCTCCTTCAACAGGTTGGTAAGTGTCCACTGTTGTGCTCTGGCCACCTGCCAAAAGGTCTTTGCTGATATTCAGAATCATTTACCTCATGAATGTGGTTCCAAGAAGTTCAAGATTTGAGATATGAAGCACACTCAGGGTAAATGGGGTCCAACTCACATGTTTGAAATCTGGGCAAGTTTCCAGTGTGAACAGTCAACCATGGCATGATCATTTCTCTCTCACTCTTCCTTTTCTCTCTATGAATTTGAGTTTCTTGAGCCTCCCAGGAGTTGATTTCATAAATTTCTTTGTCTTGTCTTTCATGGACATAGCACCTGCTGGGGCTTCTATTCTTTATGTTGTTTGTCCAATCAAATGTAATGAAGATGTTTGTCTTATTCCATGAGATGTTGTTGAAAGGCAGCAGAGAGGTTGTTGTGACCACCAACCCAAACAAGCAAGTAAGGGCTCAAACCAACCCCCCACCAACTACCATGCACTCAGATGCATCTGCACAGACAACATCCTCCCCACCCTCTGGACCTGCTTCTCCATGCTGCTAAAAAATGACAGAAAGAACCTCTGCCAACTCAACACAGCTGGTCTTCCTAACTTTGTTGACCTTCATCTGCAAACACCTCTATGAAAACACTGCTGACAGCTGGCCAGGTGAGAGTGAGTTCAATTCCTTCACCATCTGGCTCCGCTAGCTCACCTCCACCACAGGTGCATTTCCTGCTCTCTCCTTATCTTCTCATCCCAACACACTTGGCAGACTGCAGACATCCTAACATCATGCCCAGATAACGAGGCCTATCCTGCCATTCATCCTCATGCCTGCTCACATGAGCCTCTCTCCACACTTGTTCTTCCCCTCCCCTCACATTGCCCAGTATGCTACACACTTTACTCCCCACATCCACTACATACTTCCCTTCCAAGCCAGCACTAACCAACTTCCTCACTTGTTCCTTACTGCACAACATTCCTACCCATGCTACTGCAATGGTTTCTTGTGCAATATGCCCCTCTACCACATCAACAACACTGAACTCAGAATCCCCACAAAGTCTTCCCTGTCCCTGTCAGCATACCTCCCCACCTCCCACTCCGCATGAATCTGCTCCCACACCTTCTAGCTCAACCTTCACATGGTCAGCTCCACTTAGGAAGATGTCCAGGAGCTCAACAAGCACAAGGTCACCAAGTTCATATCCAAATCAACCCAGGAGTGATGGAACAATGTCCAGAACTATGACTTACTTGGGTCAGAGGCATGCACCAAGTTTGCTCTAAGTGTGCGATGGAATAGGGAGTGGAATCACCTCACAAACTGCCACTCCATCTTCACCTCTGTTTCCCTCAAGCACACCCATTACACTCCTGGCCTCCTCAACAGTCTTTAACAAGGCCAGATGTGGGTGCATTATGTCAACCCTGTATGGCTGTTCGTTGTGATCTCACCCTATTTTTCAGTACCCCAACAATGGTGCATATACATAGAAACAAATGTTATGTAGGTGCCTCAAATGCCTCCATCCTTTAGCAAACAGTTGGTTGGTCTGACTGCTACACCCATTTTCATGCATCTGTGTGAATATCACTGCATGGATGTCAATCTGAATGGACCTGCTGCCTCCAGTGGCATCCAAAATGCATGGTTCCACACCCTGTAGGACTCCATGCCTCAGTTCCTCACAATCCACATCACTGCATCATTGGTAGGCAGGGCCTATGCACAAAGGCATAGGTATGCTCTCCATTGACTCATCCCACTACTCTGTGCTGGATTGTCAACTCTTTTCAGCTCTGGAAGTTGTGTCTCAACCCATTCCTATGCACAAGCCTGGCTGTCAGTCCTCTCATGTGTGAGGATGGGTTCAATTCTGCACCACTGTTCACATTGCTTTTTTCTTTCTTCACCCTGTGGCAAAAGCTCACATCACTCACCCCTGCCATCACATCCTCCATGGCAGTGGGTGACATTGCACCATTCATGATTTATGTTGTCAGCCAGTCTTTTGACACATTCCCTCTCACCCCTCATCCACCTCAAGCTGCAAAAGAAGTCTTGCTCCATGGTATCAGTCACGCTGCCCTGCAGTCCCTCACCTTAATGTTGGCACCCTCCTTATGAGTAGGTGTCACAAGCAGCTTATGGATATGGGCTGGTGAATGGAATGTTGTAGAGCTGAGAAGAAAAGTTTAACAATCAGTTGTGCACAGCCAAATGGAGTGGTTTGATAGGCAGATGTACAGCAACAATTCCACCAATATGTAGCACATGGCTGATGAGGATGTTTCTATTGCCTTCCTTTGCCTCACAACATACTACATTTTGCTCACACATCCATTCATCAGGGAAACCAACAATGTGCACACCCCATTCCCTTGCAGCTGGTCAATTTATTCAACATTTAATGGCAATATTCATGCTCTTATACTTGCATTCATTTGGTCTCCCTTGTTGACCTTGGTCATCCCCTTCACAGCTCCCTTTCCCAGGGTTTCTCAGGCTTTTGCCATGCTGAGCATCACACAAGAACAATTGCTCATGGTTCATGCAGCTTCCTTTGTTTCCCATGTTGTGTCAAACATTGGCATGGTCAAAACAGTGAATACAGCTGCTTATGGACACTCTCTACCTGTACAGGGTCCTGTCATTGTTCAATCCCTCACAGCCATCTAGGATGTCACTGCTGACACAAGTTAATTTGTTACAGTAGTGAGGTTTGCCCAAGGATCCTGGTACAGAGAGCATCTGGTACTGTGGAGAAAGGATCAGCCCAGCAACATCATGAGTGTCTTCTAGGCGTGTTTGATTGTGACCAGCAACCTGCATATGGTTGTTTCTCTTCTGGTTGTATTGGCAAAGGGCAAGATAGCTGCTGCAGAGCTTTATCTTCCTCTCAACAGAATCCTGTAGCCATTGTCACCAAGCACCACAAAGTGCAACCTCTTTGCCAAATTACTCCACACAGCATTACAGGTGATTTCACCCTTGCCAACTTTATATTTTCCTACTCTTTACATTCCACCATGCCTGCTCTTCCTTCCTTTGAAACAACATTTATCATTGGTCTGTTTCAGGGCAGTAAATCCATGGTTGGCTCCATTCTGCTCAGTTATTATACCCCTGCTCTTGGCAAGGGTGAGGTACTCCTTGACAAACAGGATTTATGATACCTCAACATTACCTGGGTTTGGAAGTACACCCTTGGTGTCACACAAGGTTTGGCTGGTCTTGGTGCTCAAGTCTTCAGGGGTTCTATCCACTGGGATGTTGTCCTCAGAGCAGCTGGCAGTGGGTGGTGCATTGAAGACATGACTCATACTAAGATTGAAGAAGTGTGTCATCTGGCAATGTTGGAGGGATGGGTCTTGGGACTTGAGGTGGGGTACAAGACAATCCTTGTTAGAAGCAGAGAGAATACTGATGCTGAAGGTCTAGTACTTGCAAGGGTGAGAATACAGGTTCCCAAGATCCTGATCCTTGGTGGATTTTCTTTTGATTTACAGTGACTCCAAAAACCCTTCCAATGTTTAACCCAAATGTGGTGCATGAAGCACACCACAAACACCCCTGGGAATTTCGCTTAGCTATAGGGTGACCAAACAGAGTACAAACTCCTGG
>JBBPOF010001114.1:0-12705 GCA_038091315.1 Porphyrellus cyaneotinctus | reverse complement strand
AGCAAGTGAGTGTGGGTCAGTGATGGATGGAGTGAGTGAAGGCATGGCGGGAGAGAGGACAATGGGCAAAGCTGTGAGGTTTGAGAAGGTGAAGGACACAGAACTCTTGTTAGTGGCAGTGTTGTTGTGACGCTGCTGCCACTTGTCATCTCCCTGTTGTGAGCACTTTTCAGCACAACACTTCTTCTTCTTCTCCTCACCATTATCCTGCTGCTGCTGCTGCTGCTGCTGAGAGAAGTGGGGATCCTCTCCCTTGTGTTTAACATTTGAAACCTTGTTGGTTCTAGACTGCACCTGCTGTGGTTGCAGTTGCTGGCTGCCAGAGTGATTGGGCTTACGCTTGCTGGCAAATTGTTGCCAAGCTGCCATGGTGAGCTTTTCGAGCTCATGCATCGAGATATCCTCTGTTGTCTCACCCTCCTTTATCTCTGTTGCCTTAGAGTTGAGGAGTTGGGTAGTGAAGTCTGTGTACCAAGGGAGTTTGACCAGGGTGATCATCACCTGGAGTTTGGTCAGGATTTCGTAATCCATGTCTGCGAGTTGTGCAAAGTGCACATTCAGCTTGGCGAAGGCTGCAGCTGGGTGGTTGTTTTCCGGGATCACCAGCCTGATCATTGCTTTAAACTCCAAATACGCTGAGACGAAAGAAGGGGTATCATATTTCTTCTGGAGGCCATCCCAGAGGGTCTTGGCCATATCGATGTCAGCATAGCACTTCATGATGTTTGGTTCCAGACAAAGTTTGATGGTGCTGACTGCCTTGTCATTGTTTTTGTCCCACAAGTTCTGTTTGTCTTCTAGAGCTACCTTCTCCTCTGGAGTCCGAGGCAGCTTCTTGTTGTCACTGTCAATGGGAGGAGTAGGGTGGAGCTTCTGCATTTTCTGCCAGGATCCGGAGAAGCAGAGGAATGCTTCCATTTCCTGGGCCCAGTGGTGGTAGTTAGAGCCATTAAGCTTGGAGATAGCAAAGAGGGCATTGGTTAACATGTTTGAATATGAACTATGGGTTAGACATCAGTCACTGAGTTAATCAATTAAGAAGAACAGATGGTGAGCAGGATTGCCACACCAGTAATGCCCAGAGCCCTCATAGCAATGGTTTGACATAGTCTCCCCATGCTGAAGTTCTGGGTGACCTTTCACTAATGTTGGTGACAACATCAAGGTGAACTTTCCGCACGTTTCCACTGCAGGAAGTATCCAGCATTGCACACAGGATAAGTTCATTTGCATTCACTATTTGAGTGTTTCCACATCAGAACATGGTAGGCATTCACCAACAGGTATCGCACAGTGTTTCCACACAGTGCATTGCCTAATGCTCATAACCTGTTGAGAGGAGCATAACCTGATGGTTACTTACCTATGGGTGGTGAAGCAGTTACTCTGAGATCATTGTGGTACGGGGTCAAGAGTATTATTTAAATTCAGACTCAGACAAGTCTTATATTCTACAGGTGAGTATTATATAAGCTACTATATGTGTACACTACATTTCAACAAATAAAGCCTATGTTTGTCATGTCACTTCATTCCCTCAGGCCATTCCAGCAAGTGCATACATCAACTTCCTGGATCTGAATGTTTATGCATGCACATTCAACTTTGTTGTTGATATCTGCAAGTTGCTTGCTTTCACTCAGTTGCCCTGTTGTTGTTTGTAATTTCAAGAATACTGGCTCTTTTGAGTTCAGTAACTGAGATATCCTTCACTCCTTTTATATATTCCATAACATGTTCATTGATATGCATGGTTTGTTTTCACTCATCCCATTTGGATTGTTTTTGATCCTCTCCCAAGATGCTGGAATGTGCATTGATGATTTTGCTCACCCTCATGTTAAGGGAACAATGTCCCAGCTCTTGGTGGGAATCAATGACCCAATGCAATGCTGATTCATGTTGAATATACCTTTAACTCACCAAGCAATACCTCCATCCATTAGGTATGTGAATTCACTTTCATCATTTCCTTAATATTTATGGTCTGCATAGTATGCTCGACAATGGTCTCACTGTTGAATGGAGCCAAACTCAACACAATGCACCATTTGAGAAATGCAAGGTATCAGCAAATAATTTAGCTGTTCATTCCTGGGGTTTGGCCTATCCAGCCAAGGTCTTTATCTACCCTCACTAAGATGTGGATGGTGATGCTACCTATGTGATTGGGATGTCCAGTCACAACATCCAAATCACCAAACAAATAGAACTCAGACTGACTATTGCAACAGACCTTGTTGTCACCCCAGGCCATATGAATATCAGTGAAGAAGACTCATTCTTTCTTGAATGGAACCTTTTCTCTGCTACCATCATTTCTAGCCTCATTCAATAATATTAACTTCAACAAATGGTCCACATTGCCTAACAGCACTGCTGTCCTGGAAAACAACACACCATACCTCCTATGCCTAGTTTCTGACAATGAATCTGTTTGTCCACATGCTGATGGATTATGGAGTCCCCATGAGATCTCCCTGGTGCCACAGATGACTCTAAACACCCATATTTCCCTCATATCCTCAATCAATGGCCATCACTTTTTTCACCTCCCAATCTCTGTCACACACCATTGATCCAAGGACAGTGATTTTTATCACTTTTCACCTCAACCTCATTGCAGCTACATCAAAGAGACTGTTGTTTGTGTATGGAAGGATGAGATCTACTCTTATAGATATCATATTCTCTGTTTGTATAAAAAGCTGCAAACAAAGAATCCTGGTCTCTATAAGGCATCTTCAATTGCCATTGTACACACCAAGGAAACTCTATTTATCATAACTCACAACATCATGTTGTATCACAATGCTGTGGAGTATACTAGGGGGCTACAGCGTTTCATTGCTGAGATTCAGGCTTTCCTTCTCTGGGGAAATATGATCCTTGGACACTCACTGAAGGAGGACAAGCCTGTTCATCAATGCTTCCATGGTGCCTATGTCACCTCATCAACTGACCTCAAGTACCTCTTATCCTGCAACATTCTGGCCTTTTATCTTATAGGTTCACTTTCCTCTAGATTGCCCACCTCTTGATACATTCACATCACAGTGATTATGTCTCTCTGTGAGTTCCATACATGGACCAACACCAACATAACATCTTGTGACACCTCAAAGATGTCATAAAGGAAAAGCTATTACATAGCAAACCCCTTATGTTCTACCCACCTCATGTCAATCACTTGGATCCCCTAACCTTTAAACATGCCACTTATGGTTATAGCCCTTGTCTTGATATAATGTCTTTTGACTGACACTTGCTCACAGATTCAGCTATTGTTGCTGGCAAAGGTGAGTGTTTAGTATGCCCATGTTGTCTTTTTCTTGACTGATATTTTATTCAGCAAAGAAGTCCTCTGTACTTCATAAACCCAAACCTCAAGATAAAAACTGGCATTGCCAAACCAAGCATATTTGCAAGGAATGGCCTTCATTGGGTTATGACTGGGATTATTTCTGGCATTAACATGTCATAGAGGATGGCCTTCCTCAAGATACAGATCCCAAGCCCCCTATTCAATCTCACAGCACACACTTTACATATGTAGACTGTTCCAGCCATTCATCTCTTATCCAATGTCCAATCCTATTAAATAAATAAAAAATCCAGTTCTTCCAGATCAAGTCTGAGAAAGTCCAGAGTGTGTGAGTGCAGAGGGTCAGAGGTTGGGATTGGAGGTACAATGGAAGGTCAGAGGTAGATGGAGGGATAAGGTCATTGGTGCAGAACTTATATATTGTGCCCTTGCCAGTTCCCTAAGGACCTCATATTTTAGATGACAATGAGAGTATAGATCAAGAGGGACTCAAGAAAAGTGATTAAAATGATATTCAAATAAAGTACAGATACAAAGTACATACAAAGGTTTATATATGGAGGAATCAGGTCTGAATAACTATGTGGAGGTACAAGTAAATATGCCCAGAGCTATGCTACTAAGTGAGACACAGATTTAAAGCTTATTAGCAATAAAGGATGTTATGCAAACTGAATAAAAGAAGAGTAATAGGAATAGAGTCATAACTGGAGAAAAGCAGAAGACAAGTCTGGAGGGTGAGAGATGCAGAGATATGAATAGGTTTGGAGCCCATTTGGAATCCTAGAGTTGGACTTAGTGAAAATCTGGGAGATGACAAATCCAACAAAAAGTGTGCTAGGTATGTTTCACTTGGGTTTGCATCCATCACATCTGGCTGCTTCATTATCAAGATATCTTGTTAACCACTCCTCCCAAATTGTCGTCACAACAAATAAGAACACACCATCTAGTCCTTTCTGTCAGAACATCGATGGCAGAAGAACACTTGGTCCTCACAATCCAATTATAATCATCAGATTTTCTGACATCATGGTGGTCCACAACTACTTAGCTTTTTGCAAGAACAGTTGGAGCAGGAACATGGTGATCCAGCTGATGTGTATTGCTCTCACTCTGACAATCTGTCCCCTCTTCTCTCTCCTGGCCATCGGTTGGAGCTGAAGAACTTTGAGAACAAAGCGCTCTGCAATATAGTTGTCTATGACCTTGTGCTCACCAATCACAAGTTACAATTCAAGGAGACTGACAACTTTGTCATATATATGGACAGCATGTCACTTGAAGATTGACATGTGCATCTTGAAGTGCATTGGGACTTGTTCTGCTCATCCTGGGATATTCTAAAAGTTGAATTTCCATGGCATGATGCCAGTTGGGACACCACTCCAAACTGGAAGTAGGCTGTAACATGGTATACTTGCTTTTGTCATCTTCTTTTCTCTTGGCCTCATGACAATGATCTTGAATATATTAATTGGAGCAAGAGTCTCTCAGGGTTGGATAAATGGCATTTCACAGAATATAGTTGTAGTCTTGTCATATTTTATCATCATACAATCATGCCTATATTGGATGTCATGGTCACTCCCTTTTACACTTTCCTGAACTCTATTTTCTTCTCTATTTTATTTTTTATTTCATATAGCTATGAAGTGTTTATTGCTCTTCCTATTCACCAAAAGCATATGGCTTCCTAGAGAAGAGAGTGAAGGATTGACAACCTGCTATCCACAACACTTTGCCATAATTAAGAAATAGGATGTTGATGTCAGTGTGCTTGACACAGAACAGGACTTTGTCCTTGACAAGATGTTTTCTGGGAAACCATTTCTTAAAATGGATGTAGTCTCATTAGAGTGCCCCTCTTTTGGGTCCTGGTCATTCTTCTTTTGTACTTTTCTGAGTATCTTATCTGTTACATTCAATTTGCACTCAACAGCACACCCCAAGACTCTGACAATCAATCATCCACAGTCAAATCACCACAGAATCATTATTGAAGTCTGGTCACATTCAGGGTGACAGATCAAATCCCATGTGTGTTGCTCTGGCTTAAATACCTCTTTGCCTCCTGTATCCTTCTAGTGTCAATCTTTCTTATTGCCTGCCCTTCATGTCTCTTAATGAACAGTTGGTCATGCAGGCACCTCTGTCATACTTTTCATTTTACCATTACTGATGTATCTCACAGACAGATGGATTAGAGGACACCATTTCAAGTGCCCATCACACACTTGCTTACTTTGGCATTGAATTGCACAATCTCTTGCAATGGTTTAGCATATTTAATGTTTCCATCAAATCCTTCAACACTCTTCCCTATGCCTTCTTTGATCTCTCATTCATTGCAGCAATAGTTCTTACTTCCCACACTCATTTGGAATAGGTTGTCTCTCTGGTTGTCCATTATGATATCCTTCTCCACAATTTTTTGAGGATCATATGATCAACTTCACATCACCTTTCTTTTCCTCACATACCTTCAACCTCACCAACAGGTTCCTCACAGGCAGAAGTGCTCATCTTCCTTGATGTTTCAATCATCCATACAGTGGGCCAAATTATTAGCCACATCACCAAAGCTCTTTCTTTTATATTTCCCAACCCATCAAAAGGTCATGATGCACAAGAGGTCTGTTGCCAAATAGAAGTTGAATGGTATGTGTTTTATGGTGTCCTTTTGGACCTTCAAAATTCCTTCAATGCTTGCCACATCAAACAAATCACTCTTGGTGTTTGCATTGAAACTGGTTGACCAAACTCTGTTAGTCACCACTCTATCTGACCTGCATTTAACTAAACTATGTCATGGACCATGTGAGAGTCGAAGGTTATATCAGGTATCACAATTTCAAAGTCACATTTGATCTTGACTCTGTCTCTGACAGTGACAATAAAGGGCCTACTTTGTGGAGGCTCCACAAGTCCAAGTTGTCTTAGAATTATCTATCTTCAGGTATTTCTGCATGGACAATATTCTCTGATGTGCTAGCTGTTTGTTTGTGTTTGCACATACTGCCTTGTCCATCTCACCACTAGTGGCTTTTTTTTGGTGACATGAACATTGTCAGTTTATTTGATGGTGTGTCATTGAATTCTTTGCCTTCATTTTCACTCCACAATGACATAGACATTGTTCTTCTCTCAGTTTTGATTCCTCTTGATGGTGTGTATGCCACTGACTCCCTTGTCTTCATTTTTGCTCTGCAGCGATGTTGATGTCATGACCTTTCTGCCCTTTTCTTTCTCATCTCAATTGTGTGTATCTCAACAGATCTGTTCTGCTTGACAGGGTCGCACACAAAGGTACTCTAGGTATGCTTCCCTTGATACTCTGCACTGGATCCCCTTTTTTGCTTATTTTGCAGCTTTCTTGACCCCCACATTGTTCCTGCACACGAGCCTAACTACTGGTCCTCTCCTGTGTTAGTACAAGTTTGAATACCCTTTATCTTTGTCTTGATTCCTTTCTTTGGGACAACATTCATGTTATTGTTTCTGTCTCTCTTGTTGTCTCATGGCATGTACATCATTGAATCACTCCTATTTAACCACTTTCTACCATGACATGGACATCATCTTGTTATTCAGTCTCAACTCTTGTTCTTTCAATAGTGTGAACTATTTGGCATATGAAATGATGTTGATATACATGGTTACTTCAATAGTCCTAGACCAAGAAGAGATAGCATAGAATCTGACTCCAGCTGATATACATTGTATTCTTGGCTTACTTTAGAGTTTGTTATTCACAGTCATACATACCCTATGAAAGGCTTCCCTTATTTGTGTACAGCCCTGCTCAATCCTCTATTGTATTGGTGGAGTTTGAATTCTCTGCATCATGTCACATACATTTTTTGATGTGTACAACATGACCTGTCTGTCTCAATTCCAATATCTCTGTTCACAGTACAATCTCTCATCCATATTTTTCAGGCATTCTAGAACAGACAACATTGTTGTATCTCTTGATAGGATCTATCCAAATCAAGGTCTCAGCATTGATTTACCAGAAAGCTTTTGAAGGAGTGGTTGGACATGCCAGACTACCCTGATTCTCAGCACCCTTGGCAACCATACATACTGAGGGTAACTCAAGAAACCCCCAATGACTTTCATTGGATTGCCAGCTATTTTGGTACAAGCCATATTGGATGGTCACAAGTTACACACTGTTTTGGGTCACTGAGAAAGTGGCTCCTAGTGTCAGTCATTCATTGATGCAAGTCACAAAGATATGTCAAGAAATCAGATTTATATTTCCTTGGCTATCCAACATTGGGTTTGATCTCCCTCCTCCACCAACCCCCAATATACTGGAGTCCAAGGTGGACAGCAGAAGAATTGAAGTTGCTATCTGACAGGCTGGATTTGTTAAATCTGGTTCTTCCAGATGAGTCTGACAAAGTCTGGGGTTGTGTGAGTGCAGAAGGTCAGAGGTTGGGGTCAGAGGTATACTGGAGGTATGACGGGGGGTCAGAGGTAGATGGAGGGATGAGGTCTTTGGCGCAGGACTTATATATTGTGCCCTTGCTAGTTCCCTAAGGACCTTGTATTTCAGAGGAGAATGAGAGTAAGGATTTGTTAAAACCATGATTACAATGGAGGTCCTATGCTCTATTTTGGCATCAGAGTGCAAGTCCACTTAGGGGTTGACCAAGTCTGGTAACAGGAGCAAGGTCCAAGGGTAAACGACGAAGTTTAAGAGTGAATAATGAAGTCCAGAAGCAGACAGCCAGAGATGGATGAGGATGTCTGGAGATAGATGAGAATGTCCGGAGATGGATGAGGATGTCTGGAGGTGGACAACAAAGTTCAGTGGTGGACAAGGCAGAGGACAAGAATGGATGGAAATGTCTGAGGACGAACATCCTATGGACATAAGTGGAGGTCATGGCAGACTTGACTGGAGGGGTTAGGGACTGTGGCTTCAGCAACTTGGGTCAGAGCGCTGTGCCCTTGTGCAAACTGTGTCCTTGTATTTGATGAGGGACAGAGTTAACGACAGGGGAGCCAAAGATAATGACGGAGGAGTTGGGAGTCAACCTATTAAGGAGGTCAGAGGTTTGTGGGGTATTCAAGTTGATATTCGAACTAGAGTACAACACTATATTCTACAAGTTTATATATGGAGGTGACAGGTCCAAGTGACTAAGTTAATGGGAGATGGGGGTAAATATGCCAGAACTGAGACAGAGGTACAAATGGTCTGGAGCTGTGATGAATGCACAAATGTCCAGAGCTGTGACGGATGTACGAATGCCCAGAGCTGTGCTTCTAAGCGAGACACAGGTTAACTGATTAGTGATGGTGGTGTCAGAGAAAATGAGTAAGAGAAGAGAAGAGTCATAGAAAGGGAGTCATAATCAGGGGAGACAGAAAGGGCAGATTGAAGCCTGGAGGTGCAGGAGTGTGCTGGAGGTGCAGATGAGTGGAATGTGTCAAAGATAGACATAGTGATTAGCAGAGTTGACAGGAGTAACCCAGAAAAGGGTTAGAAGCGTCGAAGGTGGAGTATGAGGTTGAACCCGAAACATGGGATATGATAGGATTGAGCAGGACTTGAAGGAAGTGATTAAGATGATATTCAAACTGAAGTACAGAGACAAAGTATGGAGGTTTATATACAGAGGAATCAGGTCTGAATGACTAACTACACAAAGGCTGAAAGTAAATATTCCCATGCTGTGATGGAGGTAAGTATGTCCAGAGCTGTGCTACTAAGTGAGACACAGATTTGAAGTTTATTAGCAATGATGAGTGTCATGTGAAATGAATAATAGGAACAGAGTTATAACCAGAGGAAAGCAGAATACAAGTCTGGAAGGTGAGAAAGAAGAAAAGGTCAGAATAGATGCAGAGTTGATTCGGAAGCCTGGAGTTGGACTGGGCGAAAATCTGGATATGACAGGATTAGCTGCTATGGATATTATTGATTTAGCCATTTTCTGTTCATACACTCACTCTAAGCCTGTTGCTTCATTGCCACTCAATGATGTCCTATCTTGGTTGAGACATGGACTGTGTGGTGTGGTCCTTGATCTTAAGGCCTCAACCTTTGGGGATTTGACACATTCCTTAAACACTATATCTCCATCTACTATCTTTGCCATCATAACAGCCATAGCTCATACCCTCCCAATCTGATCAATGTCAAAGACTAAGAGAGTGACCTGGAGAAGTCACATCACAACACAATGTCCACTCACTGAGTGTCCAAGGTCAGAGCTCATAGGGAATGATGAGCAGTGCACCAGGCCATTCCCTCTGCAGTCAAAAAATGCAAGAAGTGCTTCTATCTGAAACATGACAATTGCTTCAAGCAAGTGGGTAAAAAAACCTTTGAGACATGACCTTCAAACTGGCATCATTAGTGTTCTCAAGGTTGACAAAGTGCCCATGGATGATGAAGGATTTTCTGATATGGATCTGACAATACCTCTGGTGCATGGACCCTTATTGATGGGTCAAACATCTACACACACATCATTGCTGACCACTCCCTTCATTCACAATGAAGGCAGGCCCAGATGAACATTGAGTTTCCCTTCCCCAGAGCTGCTTCCTCCACATCAGACTCTCTTGATATCTTGGCAGTCCGCTTCACCCTTTCTGATGTTGTCGATGCCAGATGGCTTCTCTTGCACACATTCTTTTCAACAATGCTCTCAGTCTGCACACTATTGCTTGTAGTCTCCTTGCCCACAACATTACTCTGGATCCTTGTTGTCTCATCCACACTTTTACAGACACTGCAATCAGGATCAATTTTCTCCTACATCTCATGGTTGACCTTGTCATGACAAGGTCAGACTCTTGTACTATGAACTATCTATTGGACCTGACTATTTCATTAGCAATGTTGATATTCATCTTACCACATCATTAATATTGATGATCCTTTCCAGTTGATGATAATTGACCTGAACCTCCCATTAGTCAGCTATGTGTATCAACTGTCTCCCCATCTCCATTGAACCATTCAGTTTGCTTTCTACTATTTTTTTAAGCTCATTATGAATAAAATTTCAGGTCAAGTCCCACATTGCATTAAAGCACAATTCTCTGGATTGCCCTATGGTATGTCTCTCATTTCAACCATCTCTCATGTCTAATAATTCACAAGCACATCATTAAATCTCTTCTGATTCCTAAGTGTTCTTGTGGACAAAATTCTCAAGAACCTTCAATGGTATACTATGTTGTTCAATTGTTGTCTGTATCTAATAATTTACAAGGACAACATCAAACCTCCCGACACTACTGAGGAGTCTGGTCAGGGGCTTGTTGAGCCTCTTATTACATCACTTAGTCCACTGCCTGCTCTCACATGGTTACTGAAGCAATTTCCACAAGACTATCTTGCACCCCCCCACTCCTCTAACAACAACTACCTCATTTGTTGTTCTGACTACCAGGGTTCTTCAGATCCCTCCTCAATCAGAATGCTATGTTTGTCTCTGTGTTTTTGAACATCCTGATAATTCACTTTCAGGCATTATCCCTCACCTCCTTTCTGGAGGGTTCCTATCTTGAATTTTAACAATGACATCTCCTTCACTGGCCTCTCTGCCTCCATCACCCCCACTACCACATTTCTCGAGCATTGAATGTCAAGTCCAGCTATTGCACCAATGTGATGAACATTCTGTCTTGATCTAACACTTATTGCTTTCTTACCCATGGCAGACTCTTGTGATAGTTGGCCCTTCATTACAGAGAACTTGCATTGTCATAGAATCTTGTTGTTTTGACTCTGAATGGACCATGATAGCCACCACCATCGTCAAGCCTGGTCTTTATGATGATAACATCACTAACAAAGAAGTTACAATGTGTCTTGGGACTATAGTTGATGGTTCAACACTCTGGCCTCCCAAGATCATATTCTACAACAGTGATCAATGGATTTGGCGCTGGATGCCAGACAACGAGTCATAGTTCCAGCAATGGCTTGCCAAGATATCCAAGGACCTCGTCCACTGTTTCAGAATAAGTTGTCAATGGTTAAGGCAAGCTTTTCAAACTTGATAGTAAACTGAATAGAACACCATTGGATCTGAAGGGTATGTGTGGGGTGTTTGCATCCAGCATGATGCTGATTTCTCTTCCTTTCCTTCTGGTTGGTTGATGAATCTATGATGTATTTTCTGTAGAATACTCTGGCTATTGCATAAACATAATGTGTCATGACCATGCTTAGATTGATGATAATGATTCCTGTTCCATTTTTTATTCCATGATTAGTGGTGTACTTGGTGGTTCACATGTGATCTGTTTGGGAAATGAGGCATGTACTAATCACATCTATTTGCACATATATACCACTACTCATCCAACCAGGCATCTATCAATGCCACCATCTTCTTAGTTCACCATTCAATTAGCAGCTTTTTTTTGGTGACGTGAACATCATCACTTTACTTGATGCAGCATGTATGCCATTGAATCCCCTGTCTTCATTTTTGCTCTGCAGTGATGTGGACATTGTGACCTTTCTATCCTTTTCTCTTTTCTCAATCACATGTATATCAATAGATCTGTTTTGCTCAATAGGATTATGCACAAAGGTGGTCTAGATATACTCCCCTTTATTTATCTTGATACTCTGCACTGGATCCCCTTTTTTGCTTGTTTTGCAGCTTCCTCAATCCCCACATTGTTCCTACACACAAGTCTGACTGCTGGTCCTCTCCTATGTTAGTATACAGTGACTCCAAAAACCCTTCCAATGTTTAACCCTAATGTGGTGCATGAAGCGCACCACAAACACCCCTGGGAATTTCGCTTAGCTATAGGGTGACCAAACATAGTACAAACTCCTGGCTACAAATCAGTCCCTTAGTCATGTGATTTAACCTAGTATTGGCGGAGATATGGTTATTTTAAGACAGCAATGTCATTGAAAGGGTTTTTTCACTTTTGAATTGACAAGGGTATTTGATACTACTAGTACTTGGTATAACCTCCTTTGGCCTTGAGGACAGCCTCAATCCTTCTAGGCATGCTTTCAATCAACTTCTGACACTCCTCAACTGGTATCTCTTCCCAAACCACCTGAATCCTCTCCCACAATTCCAAAATCCCTTTAGGAGGATGTTCATACTCTGACAGTCTCCTTTTGAGGTAACCCCAGAGATGTTCAATGGGATTTAGATCAGGAGACTGTGCAGGCCATCCCATAGTATCAAATTCCTGTTCTTCTAGCCACTCCTTCACCTTCTTGCAAGTATGCTTGGGGTCATTATCTTGCTGAAAGATGGTTTGAGGAGGATTGAGACCATAATACTCCAGAGTATTGAGGAGTTCATCCTTCAAAATTTGAAGGTAAAGGTCTCCATCCATCCTACCATCAATCTTGACAGCATAGCCAA
>JBBPOF010001113.1:0-12705 GCA_038091315.1 Porphyrellus cyaneotinctus | reverse complement strand
AAGCCCTTCCAAGGTGACTTCCATGCATTCTGCTTAGCTTTCGAGCTCAAAGCGGGATGAAGCAGTGTCTTGGACGAGGATATCCTCAAGGACCTGGCCAAATGCACAATGATGGAGTCACTGGTGCAGAACATGATAGCCCTGCCAGATGAACCTTCCACAGTTTCTGCTTGGCTCGATAAGGTGGGTCAATTCTTTGATGCTATCAACCAGTTAAAATCCCTTTGGAAGGGAGGGCTGTACATCCCCTCCACTTCCTCCTCTTCATCCCCTCGCTCACGTGATCCCATGGCCACGGATGTGGACTCAGTCTATCTCACTCGCGCCAAACACATGCGAAGCAACAAATGTTTTGTCTGTCACAAGGTCAGGTGTAGTACATGGAACCATCCCCAGAACTGTGGAAACACCCTTCCTGACCTCGTGGGACCCAACTTCATCCCCAGAATGTTCGCATCACCGAGACCTCTGAGTCTCCCCCTCCTCCTTCTTGTCCAGCCAAAGAGGACCCAATTCAGGAGTACCTCCATACCCTGAATATTGACTGTGCCCATGCTCTCAGAACCTTGAAGATTTGCTTCAACAAGGATGTTGATGAGCAAGGTGAACAAGTCAACAATGTTGAAGAGCAAGAGATTTCTTCTGCAGTCATGGAAGAATCTCAATCAGGTTTTTAGATAGAAGGAGTAGTTTGATGTCACTGCCTTTCAATACAATTGCTCCTGTAATAGTATCTGACAAAAATGCTAGATCAATTCAAATCCCTCTATCTGCTTTTGTTGGACCCATGGGACAAATCATCGACACCACTGCATTTCTCAATAGTGGCGCTTCCAGATGCTTCATCGATAGGGACCTCATCGAACGCATGAAGTGGCCAAAGACACATATGGCTCACACTCTCCAGGCCCATAATGCGGACAGCACTTCCAACATGAGTGGACTCATATGACATGAAGTCCACCTCACTATTTGGATCTCTGGAGCTAATATGACCCAGACATTCATGGTAATAAACTGTGGTTCACAAAACGTCATCCTTGGCCTCCCCTGGTTACAGGAGGTCAACCCGATCATCAATTGGGCTATGGGAGCCATCAAAATCCCTGACAAACTCCCTACTCTCCAACATGACGACTCTGAGGTGCTCAGGCAATGATATCTAATCCACTATCTCAACATCGACCCTTCTGAGAAGCTTTCCAAACTTCTCCAGAAACAAATTGAATGTAATTCTTCCAAATGGCCTCAGAAGACCACACTGTCCACTGAGCTCACTCAGAAGGAACAGCCTAAGGAGGAGGTACTCCCTCCACAATTCTCGGCATTCGCCAACATTTTCTAAATTAGACAAGGACTTTGTCCTGAAGCATGCCAAGGCTTATCCACTCAATCCTAAGGAAATCGAGGCATGGAAGGTGTTTATTGACAAACATCTCAAAGACAGGAAGATCTGCCCTTCCAAGTCTCCGCAGGCCAGTCTATTCTTCTTCGTTCCTAAGAAGGATGGCACTCTCTTCCCCTGCCAGAACTACTGATACCTTAACTCCCACACTGTCAAAAATGCCTACCCTCTACCTCTTATATCTGATTTGATGGATAAACTCAAGGGATCTTCCATCTTTACCAAGATGGATATCCGATGGGGGTATAACAATGTCCTCATCACCAAAGCCAACCAATGGAAGGCTGCATTTATCACTCCATTCAGTCTCTTTGAGCCCAATGTCATGTTCTTCGGAATGTGCAACTTCCCTCCTACCTTTTAGGCCCTTATGGACCACATCTTCAGTGATTACATCACCAAAGGATGGCTGGCCATCTACATGGATGACCTCTTGATCCATTCCTGTGATCTCACTACCAATGAGGCCTGCACTAAACTGGTTCTAGAGTGACTAAGGGAGCATGGACTTGGGCTCAAGCTTTCCAAGTGTTTCTTTGGTGTCCATGAGGTAGAATACCTCGGGATAATCATTCACAAAGGGGAAGTCGTGATGGACCCATTCAAACTGGCTGCCATCCGTGACTGGGCTCCTCCGCTTAATGTCAAGGCAGTTTGCTTGTTCCTGGGCTTCTACAACTTCTACTGAAAGTTCATTCCAGACTTCATGACCATTGCCTGCCTCCTCAATGCTCTCACCGGCAAGAACGTCCCATGGGAGTGGGGTTTATTTCAAGAGACCACCTTTTGTCACCTTCAAAAATGCTTCCTCCAGAAGTCTGTCCTCTGCTTCTCTGACATCCAGCAGCCCTTCTTTGTCATGACAGACACTTCCCTCCTTGCAGCTGGAGCCATCCTCATGCAGAAGGATTCTAATGGCAACCTACACTCTTGCATCTACTACTCTCACACCTTTGGTTCCGCTGAATGGAATTATAACATTTATGATCATGAACTCCTTGCTGTGATCCTTGCCCTTGAGGAATGGTGTCATTACCTCACCGGCACCTACCACCCTGTGATGATTCTTACTGACCACAAGAATCTCATCTACTTCAAGGCATCTCATAAGCTTTCCTGTCGTCAGGCCCCATTGGATGCTCTTTATCCAGGACTTCAACCTCTGCTGGGACTATTGCTCCAGCTCTCAAATGGGCCCCACAGATGCGCTCTCATGTATGGCCAAGGTAGACACCACCTTGGACAATGCAGAAGTAACACTGCTCCCTCCTGATGCTTTTGTCCATGCCCTTGACACCAAATTGGCAGATAAAATTGCTGACTCCACCCCTTCCAACCCCTTGGTTGTTGATGCCCTCGCTGCCCTGGCCTTGGAAGCCCCTTTCCTCCCCAACACTGTCAAGGCTGACTAGACTTTCTTGGATGGCTGCCTTTATTTCAAGGGTCACCTCTACATCCCTGAGTCTGCCTGCCATGACCTGGTCTCTTTCCTCCATGTTTCCCCTGCCGGAGGGCATGAGGGATATTTCTGCATGGCCCATCATATCCAACATGACTACTAGTGGCCAGGCCTCACTTCTTTCCTTCGCTGGTTTATTGCCAGTTGTGCCATTTGCCAGTTACACAAGGCAAATACACACCCCAC
Organism: Porphyrellus cyaneotinctus; assembly: GCA_038091315.1. Taxonomy (NCBI): domain Eukaryota; kingdom Fungi; phylum Basidiomycota; class Agaricomycetes; order Boletales; family Boletaceae; genus Porphyrellus; species Porphyrellus cyaneotinctus. The sequence continues at coordinate 9,655 of JBBPOF010001113.1, read as the reverse complement.
CATCCCTGGTCTTACTCCCCTCCTGGTTGCCACTATCCATCCCTTCCAGAATCTCTCAGTGGATCTCATCACCGACCTCCCGGTCTTCAATAGCTTTGACTCTGTCATGGTCGTGGTAGACCATGGTCTTATGAAGGGGGTAATTTTCCTCCCCTATCATAAAATGATTGATGCTGCTGGTGTCACATCACTCTTCTTTGCACATGTCTTCCCCCGATTTGGCCTCCATGATAAACTCATCTCGGACTGCGGTCCACAGTTTGCCTCCACCTTTGCTCAAGAACTCTCCCACCTCCTGCAATACAACCTCGCCCTCTCCACTGCCTATCATCCTCAGACAGATGGAGAAACCAAGTGTGTAAACCAGAAACTCGAAACTTACCTCCACATATTCTGTGCAGGGAACCCCTCCAAATAGAGATCGCTTCTTCCCACTGTGCAATTCTCACATAACTCCACAGTACACTCGGTTATCAAACAAACCCCATGCCTATCCACCCCTTGGAAAAACCTTCCTTCCCACCCTTGAACAATGGCTCCACTGCTGTGACAAGGCTCAGAAAGAAGCTCACGCCGCTCATGAGCAAGCCCAACAGCTCAAGAGGGAACATATTTCCTCCAACTTTACACCTTGGAAACTAGGCAATAAGGTTTGGCTGGAGTTCAAGAACCTCCGATTGTGGCTTCCCTCCAAGAAGCTTGCCCAAAAGCGGACTGGTCCCTTTGAGATACAGTGAGCAACAAAACCAATGCAATGTTTGCATCATTTTTGTTGAGGAGCAAATATCTAGAGGTGTATTGATGCTAGACCCATAAACCCAAATATCATTAGAAAGCCTTCAATCAGGGCTTTCTGATGGTACCTAGGTGTCCTAAGTAATTCTTATTATTTCAGGAAATATTCAGCAATTAGTGAAGGGTACTCATTGCATTGGTTTTGTTGCTAATGCTAAGGGTATCTATCACAAATTAATATGAAGTGTATCCTCCTCTGGCCTTGATGACCTCCTAAACCCTCCTAGGCATGCTCTCAATCAACCTCTGACACTCATCCTGTGGAAAGGCTACTCTTCGGCTGAAAACACTTGGGAACCCGAAGCCAACATAACACCTGCACGGACCACCCTCACAGCTTATAAGCCTCACTTTCCCTCTGATTTCCCCAATTGAACTCTTCTTTGCTCACCACCATCACCACCATTATGCAGCTCTCCCTTTCAATCTCTCTGGGTCATGCTGATCACTTCACCATCCTTGCCCTTACTATCACCTACATGCTCTTTTGTATGTTTTGTTCGCTTAATCACTCCATCATCTCCATTATGGCGATTGGTAGGATCTGATTTAAGCGGGCACTCATATGCCCCCAGTTCTATTGGACTTCTATGTACAAATTCAACGAGACCAACAAATGGAGTGGTGCCCAGTCCTGGAATGCTCAGGACCAAGGTCCAGAGGAACAGTCACAACTAGTCAAAGAAGACCTCATAGATGGATAGAATCCCTGACCCACCATTCCTTTTATAGGAATGGGACTAGTTTCCCACCCTGTTTTGTAATAACCATCCACTTTCTCCTAGACCATAACCTTTTCGCTGTGGACTGAGTTTCAATCTGGACCCCTTTGAACCTCATATGCCCATATGTCTTACACCTACAACCTCCTCCTCCTCCTCCAACAGCTTCCTGCCTTCAACTGAAGGATGTTCATTGCGGAATTCCTAGAGAAACCCTCTTGCATCCTCACCCTCAAAGGACTCTCCATTTACCTGCATGCCTCCTATGTTCACCAACTCATCACTCTCTACCAATACTATGCCATCGCTAGAGGGAAGATTGCAGAGAGCCCCAACCCCCTATCCAAGGAGATCGCAGCACTCTTCAAGACGCAGAACATTGTTCTTGACACGCTCCACTCGGCGGGGATCCTTAACCTCATTATTCAACTACCAGAGGATCTTCTCCATTGAGCTGTCCCCCTCATCTTCCTTTCACCACCCCAGGGGACCAGATGGCCGGTATCTCCAGTTTTGACCACTGTCCCCTCTGTTCCAGGAACTCCTGAACTCTCTGGAACTCGGACCACCCCATCTTCTCCCTCTTCCAATCCATCTGGCAACTCCTGGGCTTGTCCCCTTTGCCACCAATATGCCACCGTCTTTGTTTTCAGCACTGGATCTCGCAACCATGGACCCCTTGTGGGAACTATCAGTGACGGAAGGTCTCCTGGTGCTTGCACCAGAACTCTGCTCCCATGTACCCCTACTACATCCATCCCCTTGGACCCCATTCCCAATGAACTCCCTGTTCCACCTCCTTGATGCCATTGCCATTGCCAACAACTCTGTTACAAGTGTCAATCCACTATCCACCTTCGCCCAGACTGCCCCCAGTACCAATACCCTCTCTCTGAGGTCTTCTCCCCTGGACATGCTCAGTACTGTTGCCCTATGTGACGCTGCCCTAACTGCAGTACCATTGGCCACTCCCTCTACAAGTGTGATGAACCTGGATGGACTCGTCCCTTCTCCACTCCTACTGAATGGTTCACCCCTACTAGACTTCTCTCTGGAGGAGATAGCGATGATAGTGGAAGCTCTGGGACATTCTGAGGTGGTACCTCAGGAGTACAAAGGGGGTAATGTTACAATTTTCCCTTTGTTCGCCCCATCCATGTTACCCCTATCCACTTCCAACCCCATTGATCCCGAGGGCATGCCCTTTCATTTTCCAGACTTCATTCAGTTTCCACCATTTCCTCTTTAGACAGAGCATGGAACTGCACACACAGCCCATTCTCTATTATGTTAATGTCCATTCCCTTTTTGTCTAGGTCCATTCCCAAAGTGGTATGGTCCATCTTCTTTTGGTTGTGGTGATGCAGCCATATTTCCTTTCTGACTTCCTAGGCTGTGTCCATCTCTTTTCATCATAGTCCATTCCCTTTTTGTTGTGGCTTACTTAACCATTCTCGATTCATTGTGGACAGACCGCACCTCCCAAAATGGGATCTCTCGCTCCCATTTTGTACTCTGCTCTTCCCTATATATACCTTGCTGCATGTACTAGTATTCCCTATCTAGTTCTATGCTTAACACACTAGTTTCTAGTACCACTTGGCCCCATCTGAGTGAGACCTTCCCTTCTGCAGTCAGATACATCTACTGCAAGACTTCCCCTCTGCATGCCGACCGTTCAGGTATGAGACTTGTCATTGTTCCCAGCAATGAAACCAGGACCACACTGGAGACTAGTGTCTGCAGTCTTAACAGTACCCTTCACTAATTTCAGAAAAGAATTATCTAGAACACCTGGATACCATCAGGAAGCCCTGATTAAAGGCTTTCTAATGATATTTGGGTTTGTGGATCTAGCATCAATATATCTCTAGATATTTGCTCCTCAATAAAAATAATGCAAACATTGCCTCAGTTTTGTTGCTCACTGTATCAGTGAAATTCTCCAAAGAAGATCAAATTATCACCTCAATAGTCCAGTTTGGAAGCATATCAGCCATTAACTACCTAACATGACAAGGAGAGACTTACATACTTGTACCATTGATGCATCAGTCATGACCACACCCGACAGTACTATATGTTGCCAAGTCCTCCCATTCACCTTAGCTTCCCCCACATGCCTCTAATATTGGCTGGATCCATGATCCCATGATCTTGGTCATCTTTGTCTGGTATCCATTCTCAATGAGGGCCTGCAACAACATCTGCCACTGCTTGTCACTGCATCTTCTTTGCCAATGTCACCCACTCCCACTCCTTCACTGGTACCACAGCACTAGAGTGAGATTGAGATGGACAAACTCAAGTGGGTTGACCTCAAGTCACTCAACATCATGTTGGTAGAAGGTGAGGCACCATACACTCTGGTGCTATCAGACTGTTGTGTCCATCATAGACCATCTGGCATGCAGATGTAAATTAGAGTTTGCACAGCTGCATTGAAATGAATCAAGAGGATGACTCAAATCAAGTTCCAGAAGGATCCAAGTCAGTTATGTGCATGTGCTCATCAAGCCTTGGTACAGTGGTTTGTTTAACAAGGTTTTGCCATGCTCCACTTTCCCATGACTTACTGGTGCAGTTGCAAGCAGCCATGCACTGCCATGGTTTTTTTTTCTGGCAGTCCATAGGTTTGCATAATGAACTGTGAGTCTGTGCCAGTGCATCATTGCATTTATCACCAAGCCACCTGCCTTGATAGATTCCATTCTACCTGGCACTACTGTTCTTGCTAACCAATTGCATTCTCTCACTTAGCAGCCATGCTTTAAAATTTATGGCTAATACAGTGGAAATAGAGCAATTACAAACCTATAACCAGCCACTGCATCAGATGCGTAAGTGCCAGTGTTTGCACCAATCATCTATTACACTGCATTATTTTGCAAAAGAACAAACAAGGTCTTAAGAAAAGTATTTTGTAACATTAAGCAAATCAATCAAACTGGTTCATTAACTACAAAGCCAATAGGTTGCTGAATAATGTAGCAGGTGAAAAGCACACATCTGCATCAGCTTTGAAATCAGTCTCTATCTTTGCTTTGCCTGCCTTTGCCTGCTTGATTAAGTCACATCCTAACTCAGCTGACTGAATCATGCTGGCCTGGTTAAACCAGACCAAACTGCCTCTACCCTCAGCAAGGCTGTCCCATTTGGAGTATTTATCCTGCTTGAGAATGTTAGGGCAATCTGTACTGGCTATGATCATATCTGAGCCACAGCTGTGAGTGCTGCCTGATGCAATTAAAAAAAGAAAATCCCACTAGAGATGTCCACATTGAAATGATAAAATAGAGCTGATGGATATAGTAGAAGAACTCCAACTGGAAGCTCTAGCACTACACCTAGTGCCCAAATTACTTACCATGCCTTTTTATGGGAGTTAAAGGACCCTGATAAAAAATGATTAGGCATGTAGACTAACACAGTCAATAACTCACTGCTCTTGTGGTATGCCATTAGGGCACACATGCCACCAGCAATGTTCTTTCTGTCAGCATCAGGTAAGGTGCAGACTCTACCTCCAGGAAGTGGAATGTTTAGACAGAAATTTAGAAAAATGCCAAACTGAGCCAAAACACCCCTCTTAGAAAGTGAAAGTCTATTGCATTTTGAAACCTAGCTACACAGGCAGAAAGATAAAACCTCCAAGTAGCACAAACAAAGTTTCTATAAAGACCTGGTTATATTGGAACTTTTTTTCACTAAGGTAATGCTGCCATCTTATGACCCCTTATCACTGCCTCATAAGGCATGCTAACCCAGATGTGACATTACAAGGTTCATAATAAGTTCATTATCATGCCATTCTAATGCAAAAATTTATATAATTTACTCTAATTTGCATTAGCAGGCATGATAATGGGGTACAATCTATTGATAATATATGCTACATCCTTGACATGGCAGTAAGAAATTTGTGACACAGTGAAAGGCAGCCAAACTAACAGAGAACTTGCATTAGATTTTTGATCAGCTTTGACTGAATGAATTCATCCACAGCCTCCTGATCAATCCTATGGAGTTCAGACAAGGTGGATTTCTAAAAAGCAGCCTAAGTCCCTAGGAGTTTGATGGGAAAAGGCAGCAGGCAAACCTACCTGAGTGTATTGGTGGTGCCAGCCTAAGAGAAGAGGAATGTAGTTGCCCCTAGAGTTGCAAGCCAATCCTCTCATGTGCTTGGGTCTCTTTTCTTGAAGAGCTCCTATAAGCTTCTGCAAAAGTGTCTCTAGCTCCCCCAAGGAATCCAGAAACCACTCAGCAGCACGGCAATGCACCACTAGTAGGTGGTTTTGCTAATTAAATATAAAGACAGACCAGTTGCTGGATGGCTTGATTATTGCTAGTCTAACAAAGAAGGGCTGCTTACCTCTCATAAGGAATCTTGGTGAAGTGATTGAGGCAGTTCCAAACCTCACCTGTGGTGAACAAATCTCTTAGCTCATTTAACTCAGTCTGGGGCCTAACACCCCCTGTTCAATCAGTGCTGGTGGCCTAAAGTTAACAGCTTCCAAGAGAAAGCTGAATGACATGTTGGTGCACTAATACATCTTGAGCCACTCTCTGCAGCCTGCTTGCATTCCCATTCAGCCTTTTGGCTGACCTTTTTTTTGCAGACCCAGCCCCCTTTCTACTTCTCTTTCTCTTGGTGGAGTCAGAGATAGTGTTGTGCAAGGCCCCAGGCCAGGCTGAGCCAAGCTGCTGGTACAGTATATCATCGCTTTTGGCCCTACTTCCAAATTGTCTGGGCTGCAAGCCAGGGCCTGGGGAACTAAGGTGCACTTTTTTTATCCTACACTAGATGTTTGGGTAGCACCATAAACTGTACATTACTATGCAAAAAAAACTTCATTTACTCCATAGTGGCCAGTCCCAAGCCATTAGCCCAAAAAGTCAAATTTTCATAAACAGCGACAGTGGCACAAACAGTCATCCTAAGCAAGCATGCTTCCCTTAGCAAGGCTTAGAGACACCAAGAACACAGCCATACCAGAGCTTCAATCTCACCAACAAGCACAAACTGTAGTGCAAGAGCAGCTAAACCCATCCCATCTTCCCCCCTGCCCTTTCTGACCCTCAAACCAATCCAGATGACATTGATCACAGCTCCCCCCCTTCTGTATCACTGGGCTCTGGCTTGCACAAATGCAAGCACACTAGAATAGACCTCAATCTGTTAAATTAAGACAATAAAGATGGGGAACAGCCAAATAGACCATCTCGACCAGTGAAAGGTGAGATTACAATCTAAAACTCATTCTTATCCACCATTTAACATTCTACAGGTAAAAAGAAAGCACATCCCATACCCATTGATAAAGAGGGTCAAATGGCAAATGGTAAGTTTTTCATTCATGGTCACTATTCTACTTCATTGATATTGTTGCGCTTGCTCAGGTATTACTTCACAATTACCAAGTGGTGCAACCAACTTGCAAGATGCCAAGCTTATTGACCTCAATTAACCCAGCAAGGCCTGTCAGCAAAATCACAGCTATGATGTCAACCAATGCTTCATGGACCTATATCTGGTTGGTGGCAAGAAGTATTGGCACTGCAAGATTTTCTTGTAAGTCCTCATATTCTTGTTCAAGTTCGAGTCTTTCTTATAGTGCTTGCATAGCAAACATTCTAGACAATGTACTTCCCTGGTAGCTAACTTGTTTGTCCATCAGCTGATAGTGTTCATACACACTCTGCAATACAGGAAGAATACTTGAAGTGGACAAAGGAAAAAACAACTTCATTTCCATACTACCCAAGGATTGTAAGCAGCAAAAAGAGTATGCTGCCATAGCTACAGTTCAACAGACATGACTTGATTCCTATCTACAACCTGTCATTGCAAAGCCAAAACCAACCCCATATAGCAATCAATTGCTTCATGAAGCTGCCATTCAGTGGCTCATCAATACAGATCAGATAGGTCATGTTCAGAGTCATGACTTCACTTTGTTCTGAAATTGCATGAGGCCCTCTTAGCATCGAAGCACCTTTCATTTGCCCATATGATCAATGTTGCTGCACATACTATGAATGGCATGAAAATTCCAAGTCAAAAGGTCACTTGCACTGCCATCATCAAGATATTCAAACAGCAAATAATCAAGCTTCAAGCTAGACTATTAGTGTGTATTCATTTCACTGCACTACTACACCAAAGTTCATGAGAGCAGAGCAACAGTGTGAAGGGTCAGATCAACCTTTTGTGTGATGCCTGGCAGGCATCAAACACAGACTCATATTTTGCAGTGACAGGTTTGTGGATTGAGGAATCAAGAATTGGATGCTAGGAGATCAAGATGGCTCTTTTTGGCTTCACATGAATGAATAGTGCACACCATGGCATGTGCCTTGGACAAGTGCTGTATAAATTTACTATGTGGCTTGGAATTGTGCATACAGTACAATGATTGCTGTGAGATACTAATCATCACTAATTCTACTTCCTAGATTGGCCATGGAACCTGTGACAATGTGAGCAACATGACACAACATTGATAGAATCCAGTCAGCATGTTAAGGAAGAGACTTGGAAACAATAGGACCATAGGAAAAGATGAGTATGGTAAGTGCTTCAACCCACCATGTAGCTTTGTAACTAACTAGTTCCTAGTTGCCTCACACACATTGTCAATCTGGCAACACAAGCACTGTTGAGTGCCCATAGCAAATTGAAGGTGTACAATCCTCAGGAGTCCAATACCAACCTTATTGCAGACCACAATGCTGAATGTGACAAAATCAGTGTGATACATTCAGTCTGTGTAAAGGTAATCATACCATGTTGTGATGTATACTTATGTATCTCTTTACTAATCATGCTGTCAAACAGGAGTGCTCCTCAGCCCAACAAAAGGAGTTATTCCAACAGATTCAGTTTCAAGATGGACCTAATCATCCACCTCACAAGCAACCACTCCAGCTCCTGCTTGATATGCCAATAAGGTGGTCCCAAACTTATGTCATGCTGGAGCACTCTGTTAGAACCATGATTACATGGAGGTCCTATGCTCTGTTTTGGCATCAGAGCGCAAGTCCACTTAGGGGTTGACCAAGTCCAGTAGTAGAAACAAGGTCTGAGAGTGAACAATGAAGTTTGGGAGTGAAGGACAAAGTCCAGAAGCGGACGAGGATGTCCAAAGGTAGATGACAAAGTTCAATGGGACAAGGTAGAGGACAAGGACGGATGGGAATGTCTGAGGACGAACATCCTATGGACATAAGCAGAGGTCACAGCGGACTTGACCAGAGGGATTAGGGACTGTGGCTTTAGCGACTCAGGTCAGAGTGCTGCGCCCTTGTGCAAACTGTGTCCTTGTATTTGATGAGGGAAGGAGTTAACAATGGGGGAGCCAAAGGTATTAACAGAGGAGATGGGAGTCAACCCATCAAGGAGGTCAGAGGTTCATGGGGTATTCAAGTTGATATTTGAACTAGAGTACAACACTATACTCTACGAGATTATATAAGAAGGTGACAGGTCTGAGTGACTAAGTAAATGGGGGATGGAGGTAGGTATGCCAGAGCTGAGATGGAGATACAAATGGTCCAGAGCTGTGACGGATGCACAAATGTACGGAGCTATGATGGATGTATGAATGCCTGAAGCTGTGCTTCTAAGTGAGACACAGTTTAACTGATTAGCAATGATGTTGTCATAGAGAATGAATAAAGGGAGTCATAAGGAGGGAGTCATAATCAGGGGAGACGGAAAGGGCAGATTGAAGCCCGGAGGTGCAGGAGTGTGCCAAAGGTGCAGATGAGCAGAATGTCAAGGATAGACATAGTGATTGGCAGAGTTTGACAGGAGTGATCTGGAATGATCTGGAAATGTCGGAGGTGGAGTATGGGGTTGAACTCGTAGCATAGGATATGACACACTCAGACACACTTAAAGATGTGAGTGCACACTACCATCACTATGCTTGTCAATGGGGTCACTAACCCTTATATGCAGAACATCATGACATTTGTTTGTGAGATGGTCCTTGCAGAGAAGGACCTGGATCAACAAATACAGTTCCTTGAACTCCAATGCTCAGACACTGCATGGGGTCCAGTTCAAACTTTATTAGCCCTCTTGGGCAAGTCCAAGAAAGCTAAGCAGTCTTTCTCATCTGACTCTGGACCTG
>JBBPOF010001112.1:0-12710 GCA_038091315.1 Porphyrellus cyaneotinctus | reverse complement strand
GTGCTTCAAAGAGGGCCTTTGCTTCCACTGTAGGAAACCTGGACATAATGCTACCCAATGCCACTCTCAGAGAACCTCTCAGCCATCGACTCCCTGCCCCCAGAAGGTACAAACCACAGAAATTACCTCGACCGATGATGCCCCCCTGCCCAAGTCCACTGTCGCCCCTCTCTCCGCACTTGAACAATACGTCCAAACCTTGAAGACCCAAGGAAAGGACGAAACTGAAGTCCTTCAGACCCTGAAGCTCTGCTATGAGGATCCAGTGGAGGAAGTGGCTGTAACCAACCTCGAAGCAGAGGATTTTTGAATCGGGAAGATGTCTCAACGTCTTCTTCCCATGATATCGCCCATGTACTAGTAGCTTTGCCGAAACAAAGAACCCTTCGTGTCCCTATCAAACCCCGTGCTAGTACAAAAACCGTCGAAACCACTGCCCTCATTGACATTGACTGTGGAGCTACCGGAAACTTCATCAATACCGGACTCCTTTGTGAAGCCAACTTCCCCCTCGTTTGTCTTCCCAAACCCACCCTAGCAATAAATGTTGATGGAACCTCCAATGTGAAGGGAACCATACATTGGAAAGCCCACACTTCTTTTCAACACAACTCCTTCTCTGATGACATCGATCTCATGGTACTCAGCCTCGGGAAGAGACAGATCATCCTGGGGATGCCCTGGCTTCACAAATGGAACCCCCACATTAACTGGAACACTCACACCCTTGAAATTCCTCGACCACCATCTCCCGCATCTGATGACCCACACATCCCTCAAAGGTACCTTCTTCGATGGCTTGGTCTAGAAGCCGATCGAAAGATATCACGACGCCTTCGTAAATGAGAGCTATGGCACAATGGTGAAGCGATCAACAAAGTCACCATCTCTACCCAGATTGCCCAGACTGAGAAACCCACGGAACAACCGGTTCCGGATTGGTGCCAAGACTTTGCCGACGTCTTCTCAGAAAAGATGCATACCAAGTTACCACCCCACAGACCCTTCGACCACACCATCGATCTCCTCCCCACGTTCACCCTGAAAATAGCCAAGATATACCCCTTGAATCCCGCCGAACTCGCTGCTTGCAAAGCATTCATCAAAGAACACTTGGCAACGGGACGTATCATTCCCTCCAAATCCCCCCAAGCATCCCCGTTCTTTTTTGTACCCAAGAAAGACGGAATCCTTCGCCCATGCCAGGACTACCGACACTTGAACTCTCATACCCGATGTTTTGGATATCCCTTGCCCCTCATCCCAGAACTCATTGATGACATGAAGGACGCCAACTTCTTTACCAAGTTCAACATCCGATGGGGATATAACAACATCCAGATCAGAGAAGAGGACCAATGGAAAGCAGCATTCATCACTCCCCTCGGACTATTTGAACCCACTGTCATGTTTTTCAGATTTTGCAATGCTCCCGCAACTTTTCAATCATTCATGAATCATATCTTTGCCGACATGATTGCGGAACGTTGGCTCAAAATCTATATGGATGATCTCGGCATCTGCACCCAAGGCACCCTCTCCCTTCATCATGAATGGACACGTCATGTTCTTCTCCGTCTTCGCAAACATAATCTGTCGTTGAAGATCTCCAAGTGTACTTTTGATGTCCCAACGATGGAGTATCTTGGGATGATTATTGGGCAAGGACAGGTCGCTATGGACACCAAGAAACTCAATGCCATCTGCGACTGGAAACCTCCCACCTCCGTCAGAGCCATACAGTCCTTCACCGGCTTCGCCAATTTCTATCGTAAATTCATCCCCAACTTCTCCAACATTGTCGCCCCCCTGAACCTGTTAACCCGGAAGGACGAACCTTGGGCTTGGACCCCGCTCCAACAGAAGGCGTTTGATACTCTCAAATCCATTTTCTCCTCTGCCCCCATCCTTTGTATCCCTGACACCTCCCGCCCCTTTTCCCTCATGACCGATGCCTCCCTTTTAGCAGCTGGTGCGGTACTCATGCAGGATGACGCCAATGGTGACCCCCATCCCTGCGCTTACTTCTCGAAAACCTTCGCCCCTGCAGAACGCAACTATGACATCTATGATAGAGAACTCCTTGCCATCATCCTTGCCCTCTCTGAATGGCAACATTACCTTCAGGGAACCAATCATCTGGTCACCATCATCACCGATCACAAGAACCTCTCCTATATCAAAGACCCTCGCAAACTCTCTTGTCGACAGGCTCACTGGGCTCTATTCCTCCAAGACTTTGACATTGTATGGAAAGTGACACCAGGATCTAAGATGGCCCCTGCTGACACTCTCTCTCGACGGGATCATCTCAACACTACCGCCGATAATGCGGATGCTTCCATCTGTCCTGAACCCCTGGTCATCAACGCTCTCAACACCACTCTCGCTCACAAGATCTCTTCCTCCTCTGCCTCCGACCCTCTTGTCTTACGCGCCATCGCCAGTCTCCGACAAGGTTCACCTTTGTTTCCCTGTTCCTCCCTTGCCGATTGGACCCTCGACAACGGCCACCTTTATTTCAAGGGTCATATGTACATACCTCCGTCTTCTTGCCACTCCGTCGTCTACGCCTTGCACTCCTCTCCTTCTACAGGTCACATGGGTCGTTTCTGCACCAAGGCCATCATCAAACGTGACTTCTGGTGGCCTGGTTTATCCTTTTTCATCAATGCCTTCGTCTCCGGCTGCGCTGTCTGTCAACAAAACAAAGTTAATACTCACCCAACCCGCCCCCCTCTAACTCCAATCACCTCTGACTCCTCGCTCCCTTTTCGCCAACTCTCTGTTGATCTCATCACGGATCTCCCCCTCTCTGCCGGATCTGACTCCTTGATGGTCATGGTCGACCATGGCCTTATGAAGGGGGTAATTCTATGCCCTTGTACTAAAACCATCGATGCCGCTGGAGTCGCCAAACTTTTCTTCGAACATGTTTACAAACGATTCGGGTTGTATGACTCCATTATCTCTGATAGAGGCCCTCAATTCGCCTCCACTTTCGCACTAGAATTGGCCAGGCTCCTTAATTACGATATCTGTCTCTCCACCGCATACCACCCTCAGACTGATGGCCAAACCGAATGAACCAATCAAGAAATTGAAACCTATCTCCGCATCTTCTGTTCCAATAACCCCCGAAAATGGACTGAGTACATCACCACCGCCAAATTCCACCACAACTCCGCCCCACACAGCTCAACCAAGGTCTCCCCTTTCTCCTTACTCCTTGGATACGAACCCCGGTCATATCTGCCCCTAGGCAAGACCTTCCTTCCCGCTCTAAAAAACCGACTCTCCCTGCTCGAAGAAGCCCGAAAGGAAGCTCTTGCAGCACATGAAACCACCAGACGGATTATGACAGAACATTCTACCCAGAAATTCCATCCCTGGAAAGTAGGTGACAAGGTTTGGCTAGAAGCTTCTAATCTACGCCTCCACTACCTTTCCCGGAAACTCACCCCAAAACGCCATGGACCCTTCGAGATATCTCAGGTCCTATCACCGCTCACCTACTGATTACGCCTACCGCCCACATGGAAAATCTATGATGTGTTCCATGCCAACCTCTTATCTTCTTATCGTGAAACTGTCGCACATGGTCCTAACTTCTCCCGTCCCCCTCCTGACCTAATTGATGCCGAAGAAGAATACAAAGTTGATCGGATCATTAGTCATAGAGGCAATGCTGGAAAACGCCGGTACCTAACCGCATGGAAGGGCTATCTGTCTTCGGAAAACACATGGGAACCCGAAACCAATCTCCGCCATGCCCCTGAAATACTCAAGGCTTATAAGACGAGTCATCATTTGAACTGAACTCCCAGGAAGCGGCGTCTCTTCGTGAGTACCCCCCTGCGTATGTTCCACTACTCCATCGAATCCATCATCTTTGACTCCCCCGAATATGTCTTTCCTATCTTCATCGCGTTCCTCCTCCTCTCTGTCCTCCTCTCCAGATACCTCCCCGTTGTATTCTCGTCCTGTTTGTCCTGTTTGTTTGCCCTTACATTTCATTCTCATTCTTTACGCTGCTATTCTCACCATGCCACATATTTGCCGCACCCTCAAGGAACTTTATCTGTTCAAAGAAGATGTCGTCACCCAGGAGCTCATTAAGCTTTTCCATGAGACCCTAACTGTTGAACGGTATCATCGTCTGGCCAACCCTGCTAACCCTCCTTCGGACTTCGGTATCCCTCTCCAACTCCACATATCTGCTCTCCCTCGCCGCATTCTCACCATTCTCCATCTGTATGGATTTCACTCTTTCGTCGAACGACTGCCCACCACCGTGATCTATCCTACATTTCGATGAATCTATCTGTCCATGTCCATGGAAGAACGAGACAGATACATGGAAGCTACCAACTTCCTCCCTCCTCGATCCCCACCTATTGTACCCGTTCCTCCTCCCAGACCCCAAGGAGAAACCTTCGTGCCTACCACTCCCATTCTCGCATCCTGTATTTCGTCTCGACCCTGCTCCCCCACAACCCTATTATCTGACACCTCCACTGCAGTTGAACCGTCCACCCCCACCTCTCCTATTGAACGACCTCTCACTCCGGTGGCTATTCATTTCCCCCATGACTCTAACACAGTTGGCTGACATCTCGATGAAGACGCTTGACGCATCTTCAGGACCTACTACACTTGAAACACTTCTGGCAACACTGTTCTCTCAGTGGCCACTCATGTTCTTCCTAACATCTTCCCTCCTACCCCCACCAATGCCACCACTCAGTGCTTTCGTTGTAACAGTCTTGGGCACTTGCGAGATGACTGCCCCCAATATGTCTGCCCCAAATGTCATCGTGCCGCCCCCGGTCATCCGTCATGTCTGTGTCTTACCACCCAATGTAGCATTTGCCTTCGATGGGGACATGGATCCCAGTATTGCCCTGGAGTACCTTGCTCTGCTTGTGCTACGTTCAGGCATCAAGAGGTTGATTGTCCTTTTGCGGTCCTTACTCCTGAGCAGGCCACGACTATCTTCTCCCCTGGAGCTCTCCAACGAGAACCCCCTCCTTCGGATGCATAGGGGTAGTATGATACTTGAGCCTGGGGCTCCAGTATACAAAGGGGGTAATGTTACGATACAGTATATGTGCGCCTCCGTTTTCCTTATCTCCTCCCGTTTCTCTACATTCGCCCTCCCTGGAATGCTAACACCAGGTTGAGATGACTTTCTCCTTCTCTTCAGCCCTGACAACTTTAGCGTTATTGTGTTACCTTGAACGCACTCCCCACGCCGTTCTCTTTCTCTATTGCCGGTAGGGGATACGCACTTACGTCTAACTTAGTTATCCAAGGACAGCCTTCTCCTCTAAGCGGTTCTCTCGCACTGCTTACGTTTCCCCTGACTACCATCGTGACTCACTTGTAACTCAGTCGTTCTATCTGCTTCTACGATGTTCTATAGATTAGTCATCCACAGTAGTCCACTAGTACTTATACCGAGCTGCCTGTACTTCTCTCCTCATTCTTGATCTGCACAATCCAATGTTCGTTGTATGCTCTCAAGTCTCCCTTGACCTCTGTCTCATTTGACTAGAGGAACCCTTGACCTTGAAACCCTTGACTTGAGTTTTGTCGTAGCTTTGTTCTATCAAGGACGTTGTGTCTCTTCGTGAGTACCTCCCTCGAGACAAACAGAGTACGCTCAACATACAGCATACGTCTTGCGTAACATCATGGTTCCAAGGATTCAAGGGAGCATCCACTCAATGAGAGCGATGAGGGAGTGAGCAAGAGAGCTACTATTGAGAGCCAAGTGGGATATAAGGCAGGTATTGAGTAGGTCTAGCTTGGAGAGTCAAGGGTGCCAGAGTGGCAACTTAAGTACTACTGGGGACATCAAGGGCAGGTATAGGAAGTCTGGCTGAGTAAGTGAAATAGAATCAAATAGAATGTGATGGAAGAAAGCAATGATGAAGCAAGTGGAATACAATAGAAGGTGGTGGAACAGAGTGAGTCATCACAGAAGAAACGAGATAAGTCCAATCATGGCTTAGCTAAGACAAATGAAAAGGAAAAGAAAAGGATAAGGGTAAGTTGTAATGTTACCCCCAGTTATGGTGGAGCTTCCAGATCTGCAATCAAAAGTAGAAGTCCTGGCCAACTGGCTTGCTGGTCATGTTGCTCATATCTTCGTCATCAAAGCCATTATAGTTGTTGTCACTGAAAGATGGGGATGGAGTGCAGATGAGAGAAGACTCAGTGGACAATGACAGGGGAGGCAAGATAGGTTGTGGCATGTAGCGTGGGGATGACAGGGTCCCAGGAAGAGTGGACCAGCCAGAGTCTGCAAGGGTAGATGCAACATTGTCAACATCTGGGTTGGCTGTAGCAGTGAGTGGGGGTGCAGGGTTGGAGGCCATAGTAGACCCGAGAGAGGTGCTACTGGAGGCAGTGGAGGTGGGTGCACTGGCGGTTTTAGATGGGGAGTGAGGGCAACAAGGGCAGTGCTGCTGGTTATGACCTGGGGCAAACTTGTGACACTAGGGGCATTCATAGAGGTGGCAGTCTCGTTTAATGTGGCTGAGATGATGGCACAAGTAGCAGGCGTCATTATAGCAGAGGTGACTAGTGACAAGGACGACTTCTAGCTGGAGGCACATGCTTTCTGCAATGGCCTGCACACACTGCCTGACATCAGAGGCAGGGTGTGTGTTGGAGTAGAAGTGCATGGACTAGCACATGGACCCCATACATACACCATATATAGTCAGCATGTATATTATGTAAGCATACATTATATATATGGGCCAGGGCTCAGTGGGGCATTCCCCCATTGAGTATCACCTGGTTCAGGTCCTTGCCTATCACCACACCTCAGTTGTCCCCAGGCCACATACCTATTCTCACAACATACTCAATCACTCCCACCACTATGTCCACTCATCCCATCTTTGAGCATGACCTTGAATTTGCCAGCAACTGCCCTGCTCCCACCAGCACAGCCAGCACTGCTAGCAGGCCCTCAGATCAGATAATGGATGCCCAACTGGAAGAGAACACCACCCACCTCCAATCCCTTCTTGATGATCTGCTGTGAGTTGGGGGAGAGACAAGCATGGCAAGTGCAATAGTCCAGTGGGTGAGTATTCTCATCACCACCCTTTTTGCCTACACCCTCTCCTCCATCCACACCATCAACCACTGGCTATTTGAGCTGAAAGCTGATGACGACTCCGCACCGTCTATTGCCCCTCCTTGCCCCAGCTGGACCATACCTCTGGTCATCCCTAGTAGTGCTCCAGTCGCCACCACTTCCACTACCACCATCCCCACTCCTGCCGCTGCCACCACAGCAAGAGGAGGCACAGATGCATGAAGACATCTGTGCTGTGCCAGGTGCCACACAGTTGGTCACAAAGAGGGCCAGTGCCATACTGCCAACCCCACCACCATGTGCAAGCATGTGGCAGCTAATTGCCAGCAGCAGCATGCCGCCTGAGCATACATGCCCTGGTACATTGCCCCACCACCCTACCTCCCTGCAGGTGGATACTCCACACCCTTTGCTGGGTATGCCACCTACCTACCTTATCCCCTGGCGCCCATTCCCCCCAATATCTATGTTCTCATTGCAGATGGGCAGGAACTGCACCACCACCAATGCCAGGCAGCTGCAGACCACTGCCAGTAGTCCCAGCACACAGACTCCATATATACACCATATATAGTCAGCATGTACATTACATAAGCATATAGTATATATATGGGCCAGGGCTCAGTGGGGTGTTCCTCCATTGAGTATCATCTGGTTCAGATCCTCGCCTATCACTGCACCTCAGTTATCCCCAGGCCACATACCTATTCTCACAACAGCATGGACAAAGGATGATGGCGTGGATGGAGCCACTGGAGGATGATGAGGAGGACTGGGAGAGCAGCCTTGGAGGAGACGGAACAGAGGCAGCAGGGTGCCAGGGATGAGGAGCTAGGGTAGATACACAGGGAGTGGGAATGGGGGTATTGAGATTGTTATGGAGGGCGTTGTGAATTTCAATGGACAAGTCAAGCATACTGAGCTGTATGAGCACAGTCAAGAGGTATTGAACAATGTGTTCCACATTGATGTGGGAGAGGCAGGTGGTGGCTGCAAGGTGGGAATCCTTGGAGGAGTCATTGGGGGTGGTGGAATATTTTACATATTGGCAGAGGGAGATGGTGGAGTTGAGGGCACGATAGAGAATGTCAAGTGGCAAGTTGACTTCTAGCTGACCTTTAATGGATAAGGATAAACTGTGGTCAGTGAGGAGGAGTTCAAGGAGTTCAAGGTTATCAGGGATAGGAACAAGTCCACAAGTGGCAGCAGGGGGAATGGAGATAGAAGAAAGGTGGACATGAGCAGTGTTGATGGTGGAAGGGTAGGTCATTTTCAAGTTCTGGAAGGAAAGGCCTTTGGGTGGGAGCATTTATGGCATGTCCTAAATTGGACTCAGGGACCCAGGAATCTTCTTCGGCTGTGTACCCCTTCTATTGGACCAAGAAAGAGCAGTGGGAAGGGGGACTGCGGTCGTGCAGGAGCTTATCAATTTCAAATTCTTCTTCTCCATTGATAATGTCAGATGGAGGTTTTGGATGATTTGGGCCATGGATGGGGTTTTCATGATAGGGTGATAAGAGGGAGGCATGGAACACAGAGTGGATCTTCCACATCTGTGGGAGGCAGAGTCTGTATGATAAGGGAGATAGGACATCAGTAATGGTAAAGGGTCCTTCTCATTTTGGGGTGAATTTCAGAGATGACAGATCACATTTCAGGTTGCGGGCCTCTAGCCAAACCTTACTTCCTTTCAAAAATGGTTTGAACTTGGAATGGACATAGGAGGCCATTACTTGGTGGGCGAGTTCATGGGCAGCAAGAGCTTTGTCTTGGGCAGTGGATAGAGCTTTGAGACAGGTTTCTACTACTGGGACTAAGGATTCCAGGAGGACAGAGGGAAGTACACAGGGTTCATACCCCATCATGAGGTAAAAAGGAATTTTGCCAGTGACAGAGTGGGGCGGTGATTGTGTGTGAATTCAGCATGGGTAATGGAATCAGCCCAAGAGGCTGTGTGTGATCTGCAATAGATCTGTAGGAACATTTCAATTTCTTGGTTGACACACTCCATTTCTCCATTGAATTGAGGGTAATAGACAGGAGATAGGGAGAGGTCATGGTTGAGGAGGCAACCAAGTTCTTTAGCAAAGGAAGAGGCAAACTGGGGGCCATGATCGTTGATGATTTTGTCATAAAGACTGAATCGCTTGTATATCTTGTGGAAGAAAAGGGAGGCGATGCCTTTGGCAGAGACAGTCTTCTTGGTAGAGCAAAGAATCACCCCCTTCATAAGACTGTGGTCCACCATGACCAAGAGGGAATTGAAGCCAGAGGATTCAGGGAGATCCGTGATGAGATTGCAAGAGATCTGTTGGAAGGGATGGGAGGTGTGGGATGTGATCAGAGAGAGAGGGGGGCACATGGGGTGTGTGTTGACTTTGTTGGCTTGGCAAACCACACAGCCTTTGATATATTTGTGAATGAAGTGCAGGCCACCAATATTTGGCAGCAATGAGCTGGCAGGTTTTGAGGAACCCTGGGTGGCCAGCAGTTTCATGGTCATGACAGCATCAGAGGATGTCCCAGTGGAGGTCATTGGAGGGGGAACATAAACAGAATCTTTGTAGGTGAGGATGCCATCGTGCAGTTGCCAGTCTGCAAGGCAGGATCAGAATGGTGGGGGAATGTCTTCATTGATGGCTTGGAGGGTGGTGATGAGGAAAGGGTCATCTTTAGAATATTTCTGGATATGGTTACACATAGCTGTGTCAATGACATGGACAAAGAATGATGGTGGAAGGAGAGTGGTTCCTTTGTTGTCCAGATTGGATGTGGGGAGGTGATCAGGGCAGCAGGAGTCCCTGTAAGGGAGGTTCCAGGGACATAGATCATTTTGAGGTCAAAGTCGGAGAGGTCTAGTAGCCAGTGGGCTTGGTGTCAGTTAAGGTTTTGGGGTTGTCGAAAGTATGTCAGGTTTGTGTGATCTGTGAACATCTGGACAGGGAAAGGGGAGCCATGGAGGTAGTGTCACCACGCTTTCAGGGTGCAGATGATGGTGAGAAATTCTCTATTATAGATATCATAGTTTTGTTTGGCTGAGGAGAATGGTTGGGAGAGATAAGAGCAAGGATGCCATTCATCATTAGAATCGGCTTGGAGGAGGATTCCTCCAGATGCGAACTTCAAGGCATCAGTGGCAATGGCAAAGGGGGCACTGGGGTCAGGGAGTTGGAGGACAGGTTGACTGGGGAATGACTATTTGAGTGTGTTGAATGCATGTTAGCAGGTGGGGGACCAGTTCCATTTCTGAGTGAGTTTAGTGAGGTCTATGAGTGGTCATGCGATAGTGAAGTAGTTCTGGATAAATCAGTGGTAAAAGTTGGTGAACCTGAGGAAGGAGTGGACTTGTTTCACGGTGGTAGAGATGGGCCAGGTGGCAATGCCATTGAGCTTGACAGGGTCCATGACAAGGGTGCCTGGCTTTATGATCATCCCAAGGTATTCTACTTCAGGGGTGGTGAACTTGCATGTCTCAAGATGAAGATGAAGGTCAAGTTCCTTCATACATTCCAGAACACACCTGGTTTGTTCAGTGTGGGTGGTGTTGTCAGGGGATGCAATGAGCAAGTCATTCATGTAGATCATGAGCCATCCTTCTGCAATCATATCATGAAAGGACTTGTTTATGAAACATTGGAAGGTGGTGGGGGAATTGGTCATTCCAAAGAACATGACCATGGGTTCAAAGAGTCCTTTATGAGTGAGGAAGACACCCTTCCATTGGTGACCATCCTTGATACAAACATTGTTATATCCCCATCGTATGTTGAACTTGGTGAAGACCTTAGTGTCTTTCAGTTTGTCAATGAGGTCGCCGATGAGGAGGAGTGGGTAGGCATTGTGTTCTGTGTGTTCATTGAGATGTCAGTAATCTTGGCACGGGTGGAGTTTTCCATCTTTCTTTTTGACAAAGAAGAAAGGAGCTGCTTTGGGGGATTTTGAGGGGCAATCTTTCCTGCAGCTGAGTTTCCTTCTAGGAATTTCTCAGTTGCTTCTTTCTCATTGGGGGAAAGAGGATAGAGCTTTCCAATTTTCAGGGTGAAAGACTCTTTGAGGTTAATTTTGTGGTCATAGAGTCTAGACGGGGGAAGCTGTCTAGTGGATGGCTTGTTAAAGACGGTTGTCAAAGTCAGTGTATTTGGGGGGAAGACTTGCCTTGGGCTTAGTAGCTTCAGCAGCCATGGTGAGTTCAGTGGTGTGGGTTAACTTTGCAATGGTGGAGGTGGGGATGATGCATCCATCACATCTGACAAATCTGCTGACAGTTTTTGCTCCAGCATTGATTACATGGTGGAGGGCGTAGTTCTGGGTGGCACAGTGGTTCCATTGTTGTTCTGATTCAACTCCAAGGAATTCATAGAGGTCTTGGTCAGTTTCCAGGGTGATGTGTATATGATGAGGGGGAGGTGAGGGTCTAACAAACTTTAGTTCATATCATTCGTTGTCAGATGTGTAGAGGGAGAATAGTGTTTTAGATTCATCGATGGATTCAGAGAGGGAGATGGTCCTTTGGGACCAGTCAATGTTGGAATTGGCTTTGCAGAGCCAGGGAAGGTCAAGGATGAGGTTTTCCTTGCCACAATTCATGACATAGAAGGTAATTCATTGAGCAATTCCTTTCATGATAAAAAAGGAATGGATGCAACTTCAAAAGTTAGAAAAGGAAACAAAGTTGCATCACCATGACTGAAAGGGAATGATGGACCATACCACTTTGGGAATGGACCTAGATGAAATGGAAATGGAGGTTGACATAATAGGGGATGAGCTGAGGGTTCAGATCCATATGCCATCTAGAGAGCAAATGGTGGAAATTGAATGAAGTTTGGAAAATGAAAGGGCATGTCTTTGGGATCTGTAAGGGTTGGAGTAGATAGGGGTAATGCAGATGGGGCAAACACAGAGAAAATTGTAACAATAGTTCCCTATCTAATTCTATCTCATTTAGAATAGTATCTAGTACCACTTGGCCCTATTTGAGTGAGATTTATTCTCTGCAGTTAGACATATCTATTGCAAGACTTCCCTCCATATGCCAATGTCTTTGGGTACAAGACCACTACTCGTTGTTGTTCTCAGCAAATCCACTGGATACTAGCATCAGCATTAACAAAAGAACTAGATCTATCAATGTCCTTGCCACTGTGCAACAGGACATCCACCCATCACCATCTGTTGATTCTCTGCTACCGACTTCTCCAACACCAACAAGGAAGCTTCTAGCTCTTCTTCTGGTATCTCTACACCTCATAGCCAATCTCCTTCTTCTTCATCCTTGAACGAGGAATATCATCTGATAGAAGAACCAAGAACTGATCAATCACAACATCTTGCAGCTCTATCAAGCTCCTCCCAACATTCTGGCAGATCCTTCCCAGAATCATTAGCTGCTGCCAGTACATCATCCTCTACCACTCCCCATGCTCACACTCTCTGAGGAGAGGTCACTGCATCTCTTTGTGAGTATTACCCTCTATCTTCAGCATAGGCACCCCCATCTGACAACAACTACCTCCAATTTGATGAACCCATCCAAGTAGACCCTTTCCTCCATCCATCCATACCCACCATCATGTCTACATCTGACACACAG